>BQNB010025646.1:0-59421 GCA_026074375.1 Tanacetum coccineum
GTTCTACAAATAATTTTGACGTTTCTTTAATACTCAACTGCTCTTGTACTTCTGTTTGCATTTGTTGAGTCAATTGAAAGTCATCATCTATCATAGCTTGTGTGTTATCCCATGATTCAAGTAAAGCTATGTTGGCTTCTTCTTCCTTTTGCCTTGCAAGCCTCTCTTATTCAATAAGTTCAGCTTGCAACTGAGCTTCAAGATTTCTAGCAATTTCTTCATCAAGAGCAACTTGATTTTTCTTCTTCAAAGGTACTCCAGGCTCTACCATTATTCCTTTGCCTTTGTCTTTAGCCTGTGGAAGTTGTGATGCTTATAAAGATGATGATGTTGTTTTGAATTCACTTGGCTCTTGAACTAAAACCCTTCTAGCCTTGGGTCTTGTAGTTGTAGTTGTTGTAGCAGCAAATGTAACAGCTTTGGGTTTAGCTGCTTTGATTTCTATCAGAGTCTGAGCCAGAGTCAACTCATCAATAGTTGTTATTGGATCATTGCTAGTAGTAACTTCAATATTAGCAGTAGTAACTACTTCACCAGCAGTAGTAACTCGATCAACAACACTAACTTCCTTTTCAGCAACATCTTTTTCCTGCTCTTCCAACACACCTGTATCAAACATCAGGTTGTCATCATTCATCTCTTGAGTCTCATCCACTAGAGTCACTTCTGCATCAGCATCAAGATCAGCAATTTTTCTCTCCTGTTTGGATGCATCCTCCTGAGCACCCAAACTGGCATCATTAGAGGATTCTGCCCTGCTAGCTGATCCGACCTTCCTTAATCTCTTAAACCCTGGTGTTCTTGACTTCATTCTCTTTTCTAAACTCTTTACTCTTCTTTTCAAGCTCTCAATCTCCAAAGCTTGATTAGATTTTGTTGTCTCCAGTGCAAGAAATCTTGACTGTAATTAGGTTCAAAGATTCATCAATTCAATAAGTTTCATTCTATCCTCACCACTTTGAGGTGGATCACAGGAAGGGGTAGATACATGAGCCTCATCAGGAGTCTCTTCAGTAGTAGGCTTTGTAGGAGCACTATCTTTCCTCTATTTTCTCCTTGACTTCTTCTTTTGAGGTTTGGATGATGATGGTTGAGAAATAATGGGTGTCTGTTGAGAATCAGTAGGAATGTCTGAATCTACACCCTCTTCTTGATTAGCTTGAACCATCATTATTTCAAACAGGGGTGTTACTCTCCCAGAAAAATATTTTCCTTCTTTCTTCATGTTGGCAAAGATTTTATTTGTGTGTGAGGGGTTAACATAAATCTTCTTGTGATGTGACATATCACCAAGATGGTGATTAATAAACACTTGTACAAATCGTGGATACATAAAAAATTTAACCCCTTGGTGAGATATTCAGTATCGGGAGGGTGCATGCGAGAATATCACATAATGTTTCTTCTCATGTTTGCAGAATACTTCACAAACCATTCTTAGTGAAGTAGTATACACTACTTCCCCCTGGAAGTTGACATGGTAACCGGATGTACACATTTTCCCCCATGATGGTTGCGAACTCTCGGAAGCATCATTGTCGTGTACGTTCATATAAACGATAGATTTCTGTCATACGAGCACAAATCTTGATATACAAAAGAATCTACCCTTCTTTGACTTCAGAAAACTAGAGGAGATGAAGCAAGAATCAAAGAACACTTGGTATAATCCAAGTCTTGCTTAATTATGTCATCGAAGAACATTTGAAGAATTTGCTTAGACTGTAATAGTATCTTTTCTTAGATAGCACAAAAATACCTGTGAGAAGTGCTGATTACATCTCAACCTTTAAACTCTCTGGCTAACTTACCAACCTCGTATTCTGTAGGCTATTGTCATGATCACTTGGTGAAGTAAACCCGATTTATCAAACTTGAAACTGAAGTAAAAACCCCCAAATTGTGTACTGTAATCTTGCACTATTTTTGAGTGAAGAACTGGTGCAGAAGAAAATCTCTAAGTACCTATACTCCATCAAAAGTATAAGAGTACAACACCTCTGAAATTATCCACATCGACATCGTGCGTGTGACACTGATACTACAACGTAACTTACCTTAAGTGATAGTTTGTCCAGTTTTCATCCAACCACCCGCCTTGACCGCTGCAAACTAGATATCCAAGTCTTAAATCATAACTTGTTACATTCAAAAGCAAGTCATACAATCGATAGAAAATAAAGAAAGTCCACGTTGATGAAATAAGTAGACGCCTCTGTGAAATTCAACTTTAATCGCAAATAAGGGATACCAAATCAACTCCGTGATCACTTGTCATCGTAGTCCGAATCTCTAGCCATTGGTCAGTGTAAGTGAATCTTTTCAGGATGCGTTTGGGATTAAGTGGTTGTTGTTTGTGTGGTGTGTTTGTTTATGGTTGATTGTGTCTTATGAGACTCGATCATATTGTGGTGATTGGTTTGTTTACTTGTTTGATTAAATATTCTCCAAATTCGGATCATTATCCTAAAAGTCGGATCAATGGACCAAAAAATGGGTTTTTCACTGACAAAAACGCAATGACTTTAGTCAAAACGCAACTATCTTTGATCAAAACGCAGTCACTTTTCTTAAGCAAAACGCAGTCACTTTTCTTGATCAAAACGCACGTTCATCTATGATCAAACGCAGTGACTTCGGCAAACGCAATTCTTTATCAAACGCAGAATGTTCTTTGAGTCAAACGCAGTCTGTCTTGATCAAACACAATGTAATAAAAAATTTGGGCAGAGTAACGTTTTTTTTTTTAAAAAAAAAAAGTCCCCCCCCCCCCCAAAATGCAATGAGGTCTATCAAAACGCAACCTGTGGAGACAAAACGCAACACACATAAAATATCAAATCGCAGTGACTTGATAACAATAACGCAACGACTGAGATCAAAACGCAATGGGACTTCAAATCAAAAATGCAACGTACTTTAATCAAAACGCAATGTCTTCAAATCAAAACGCAACGACTTGAAAACCAAAACGCAACGTCTTTAAATCAAAACGCAATGAAGAACACCCCTTCAGTGAGTCAAAACACAGCCAAGAAAAAAAATCATCAAACATTCTTGAAAGCTACGAAATGATGTTAAAACCACCTAGTAATGATGCAAGGGATAGATCTAAGCTCGAAAGTATAAATCTTTAACACTTTTAACTACAAACAAAGATCACATCTTGATTTTCTTGGTATATTTTTCGAACCAAAAAAATAAATAAACCAACCCACGAATTTGAGTTTATTTACCACAATAATCAGTAGATAAACAACACAGGATTGCCCCCGCTATGCTCTGGTGCCTCAATTGTTATCATGATTCACGCCTTATGACAAAAAAGACCGAGCTTGTAAAATGGAAAAGAAAAGTATCCATAATATAAGAGAAAAAGATAAGAAATGGGAAGTTGTGGTCCTTAGAGAACACAAAACAACCTTACAACACTTACAAATGTGAGCTTCACCCCTCCATGGAAGTATGGAGGGGGTATATATAGTCCTAGTGACACATAACTATCGCAACTAGTCATTATTAGTCCCTACGTGTCTAACTATATATGAACTAATGTAATTCTGGATATGTTACCATATTTTAAGGCTAACATAACACATCTGTATCAAACATCAGGTTGTCATCATTCATCTCTTGAGTCTCATCCACTAGAGTCACTTCAGCATCAGCATCAAGATCATCAATTTTCCTCCCATGGTTTGGATGCATCCTGCCTGGAGCACACCAAACCTTTCATCACTTGAGGATGCACTCTTCTTCTTGTGACACCAACCTTGTACAATCTCTTGAATTTATGAGTTCTTAACCCTGCTTTCTTCTCTAACTTTTTAACTCTTAGCTTCAAATTTGTGATCTCCTGAGCTTGAGTAGTCTTAGTATGTTCCAAGGTCAAGGACTCTCTCAGACAATTTGGTATACATATCCATCAATTCAATAAGTTTCAATCTATCCTCACCACTGAGCAGTGGATCATGGGAATGTGTAGGTACATGTTCCTCATTTGGTACATCAGGAGTAGAATCACTAGTGTGAGGAACTTCAGTATTCTTAGTCTGCTTCCTCCTAGACTGTTTCTTCTGGGGTTAGATTTTGGATGGTTGAGTAGTAATGGGCGTCTGTTAAGAATCAATAGGAATGTCTGAATCTTCACCCTCTTCTTGATTAGCTTGAGATATTTTCATGTACTTAGGCAATAATATATCAGGATAGCATATAGTTTAGAAAACACTTGTATTCATGGTTTATAGCAGGTATTACAGGTTTATAAAGTATTTAAAAGATTGAAATGTGAGGTTATGAACTCATTAAGTCTTTGAAAAGTAATCACATTGTTATAAGATAAACGAGTATGTAAAAGAGTTTGTAACAAGCATGTATCCCCCTCGCGGGTTTATAAAACATGTAAATAAGTAAAGGCGAGGTTATGAACTTCACCTGATAGGTAGTTGTAATAAATATTCCAAAATGAAAGCTGACGACTTTATCACAATCTTAACAGGGAAGGTTGATATAGCAAAATGATAGTAAACAGCCACGTCACGTAACCTGAGTAAATATGTCAAGTCTTAGGAAGATTGTACTCTAGAACTTTGGTTTTAATATTGTTATGAGTTTGATTGGAGAGTTTGGAATTATTGTATCACCGTTCGGGCCATCATAATTCAGAGGTCATTCAGTAAACGTTTGAGGAGCTAGGGCACTTTAAATCGTAAACCCAACAACTCAGTCAGAATGTAATACCAAGATGAAACCCCTTAATATGAAGCTCCCTAGTATTGTGATATGATATAATCGGTTTTAAGCGTTTTGATCAATATCTAGAAATGATAAGCACGACAAGCGTTAATTAAAGTTATGTCTTGTAATGTTTTGAACATATTTTTATACTTTTTCAAAATGTTACATTTTAGACCCTTGAGAATGAAAAATGGCAAAATATACCCTTGGAGTTTGCACTTTTACAAGTTTGGTCCTTTTAGTTTAAAAGATGTACAAAGTAAACCTTGCACTTTGGAAAGTGACATAATAGACCCCTATAGTTATAACTTTGATAAAATGACATTTTTAGTCCTTTTAGTTATAAGTTTTAGAAAGTTACGATATATACCCCTTGCATGGAATACTTTTGCAAAACAAGTCCAAAATCCATAATAATGATATTTTTCAATATGAAAAGTAATTTACTGGTTATAGCTTATTAATATAAGTTAAAATATAAAGATTTAACAAAATGAAAGTTTTTAATAACGATTCGTTAAGCTAGGAAGCAAAACGGGTCATATTAGGGTTTTAAAACGAAAACGCGCGGGTTTTAAGTTCAAATTCCTTCAAGACTTGATAAAGTTGTTTTAATAACATTAGTTAAACATGTTAAAATGGATTATAACAATATTTAACCAATATAACATTTAGTTTTAAGAAAAACATAAAATAAGGGTTTCGGGTGTACGGTTTTGGATCAAAATGGAAAATGAGCATGAATTGAGTTATAAAACTTTAACAAGAGTATATTTAGGATCATATGAACATTATAAGAGTGTAGGAGCAGAAGTGGAACATCCAGAACCTGGGTTTGAGCTTATAGCTTGGAAACGGGTCGAAATCGAGACTTTTAGCTTCGTACGCCTAGAATAACGACTCCCGGGCTTCTTTTCTTGGTTTCTTTTTCTTTAATTATATTCTTGAGACTTATTAGGATCTCTTAGGATCTTCTTGAGAAAATGATTGCTGCTAGAAATATGTTATAGAGGAAGAAGTGGGGGATGAGTTGAAATGAAGGCATAACACCCCTATTTATAGTTATTTCGAAACTTAGAGGCCAAGGTAAGGGGGTGAGGTGTCATGATACTGATGTAGCTGAGTTAGGGAGTCTATGAGGGTGATGTGGTGAGGCTAGAGTGGTAGAGAGGTGATGTGGAGGTGGTTTTGGGTGTTTTTGGTGTCGCGGCTGAAATGAGCCAACAAGGTGAGGTTGTGGCTCGATTTTGGCCATGGAAATGATACAAGGTGCTTGTAAGCTACTTAAGGTAGCATGTAGGTGAGTCATGAGGTGCTTGGTTGCAAAGTAAACATTCAAAATGGGTTAAATTGCAAGAAAAGAGGTCGCGGGTTCCATACGGATTGTTTAGAGTTTTTGGCTTTGTATTTCGAGTATTCTTGTGATATGATGATAGATATATGTTCACAAGACTTGTATTTATCGGGAATCGGGCTCGATAGTTAATCTAATATTGTATATGTTTTGGGTTTAATCCCAAGCAAAACCCGAGCCCGGGTCCTAGTTAAATATCCCACGCGTCGTAGGGATATATATAGAGATATTTTCATAAGAAAATATCTAAGAAATCACAAATATCTAAATCTAATTTCTATCTTTTTTCTCTCATCTCTCTCTCCTCTATCTCTCTCTCTTTTCGATCCTCTCTCTCTTTCTTGTTTCGATTCGTGTTGTGATTTTATGAAGTGAAGTGTTAATCGGGAACCTACAGATTTTGAATCCATAACACCTATCCATAGCAATTAGCAGCAGCAACATACTCTGCCTCGGTAGTAGAGTTGGCAACTATAGTTTGCTTCTTGCAATTCCATGAAATCAATCTTCTTCTAAGAAATTGAGAACCTCCTGTTGTGGATTTCCTGTCTAAGCTAGCTCCAGCATAATCACTATCAGAAAAAGCCTCCAAGTCAAATGGTGAATCTCTAGGATACCAAAGGCCCAATTTAGGTTGACCTTTCAAGTATCTAAAAATTCTCTTCACAGCATGAATATGTGAAGTCTTTGGTGTAACTTGGAACCTTGCACAAGCACAAACAACAAACATTATGTCAGGCCTAGAAGCTGTTAAGTACATCAATGATCTAATCATTGATCTGTATAAATGAACATCTACAGCTTCAGCTTCTTCATCCTTAACCAATGCCTTATTAGTCTCTATTGGAGTGCTTGCTGTCTTCACAGTGGCAAAATCAAACTTCTTCAATATTTCAGCCACATATTTGTCTTGGCTAATGAAGATTCCATCCTCCTTCTGTTGTACTTGCAATCCTAAGAAGAAAGTGAGTTCCCCCATAGAACTCATCTGGAATCTCTTGTGCATCAAACCTTCAAACTCATCACATAAAGACTTCTTTGTGGACCCAAAGATGATATCATCAGCATACACCTGTACTAACAAGATATCACATTTGTCCTTCTTGATGAACAAATTCTTATCTATAGTGACTCTTCTAAATCTATTTTCAATTAAGTAGGTAGACAAGGTCTCATACCAGGCTCTAGGAGCTTGATGTAGACCATATAAAGCTTTTTCTACCTTATACACTTTGTCAGGGAAATGTAGATCTTCAAAACCAGGAGGTTGGCACACATATACCTCCTCTTCAATAGTACCATATAAGAAGGCACTCTTCACATCCATCTGGTACACAATGAACCCCATAAATGATGCATAGGCCAAAAATAACCTGATTGCTTCTATCCTAGCAACATGAGCAAAAACCTCATCATAATCAATGCCTTCTTCTTGGGTGTAACCTTGTGCAACCAGTCTTGCCTTGTTTCTAATGACAATTCCTCTCTCATCTTTCTTGTTTCTAAAGACCCATTTGGTTCCAATTGCCCTCTTGCCATTAGGTAAATCCACCAGAGTCCAAACCTTTTGAAGTTTAAATTGCAGAAGCTCCTCTTGCATTACCTCTACCCAGCTTGGATCTGCCAAAGCTTGAATCACCTTCTTGGGTTCTTTTTGAGAGAGAAAACAGGCAAATAAGCAGTTTTGATAATCTTTGTGATTTGTTCTCCTCTGCTTATTAATGTAACTAACCATAGCATGTTCATCAGAAATCTTGGTCATTCTCCTTGTTTAAATAGCTGAATTTAAGTCTCCAATGATCTGGTCTTTAGGATGATCCTTGTCAATTCTGGTTGTGGGAATAGGACTGACATTCATGCTTGTTTCCAAGTTGTTGAGGTCAGCTTCTGCACCTACATCTTCATCATCATAAGAATTACCAAAAATTCTAGTATCATCAATTGAAAACACATTTGGAACATGTGGAAGAGCAAATGCATTTTTAAAAGGAGAAAATCGTTCAAATAGATGATCCTCAAATGCATTAGAAGCTTCAGCAGCATTAATTGGTGATGATGGATCATCATTAGTAAAAGATGATCCAGCAGCACTAACAAGTGTACCAACAGTATTAAAACTATTAGTACTGTTAGTCTGCTTTTCTTGTTGAAGTAGCTTTTCAAACTCACTTCTTGTGTCTTGTTCATCCTCCTCTCCTTTATCAGAAGCTCCACTTTCATTCCCTTCTATAGGCTTCATACCAACATCTTCTTCACTGTCCTTAGGACCTTGAGAGATTAATGGATCAGTTGTGCAGAAAATACCGATGTACAGCGATGTGCGAGCGACGAAATCTACTCTACAATGCGTTAAGAGAAACATAAGGCATCATCATTCTTTTAAACATCTTTATAAGGTCTGGTTCATCATTGCTAGCATCCTTAAAGAAGAATTAAATAGTGACCATATTTCCATAGGGGAATCAAAATCAGTCTTGGCTAAGATCATGCCCTCCTGACTAAGTGTATTTGCCATCAACACTTTCTTTTTACCGTGCAGAATCATTAGGTTTTGTTCCGACAACAACTGCATATAATTCATTGATTTTGTTAGAACATCAATATCAAACAGCCACTTTGGTCCATCACCTGCAATAATAGGCTTATCCTCCAAGAACCTAACATGTAAGTTTTCTTCTACTTTCCTAGTTCTAATGTTGTATACCCTAAAAGCCTTACTATTTAATGAGTATCCAACAAAGAATCCATCATCAGACTTTCCATCAAACTTGCCTAAATGATCTAAGGTATTAAGAATGGTAACATGACACCCAAATGGTCTCATGAAGCTTAGAGAAGGTGTTCTACCTCTAAATAGTTCATAAGGGGTCTTGTTATGAGGCTTAACTACTAATACCCTATTCTGCACATAGCAAGCAGTATTAACTGCTTCAGCCCAAAATGTAGTAGGTAACTTAGAGTCAGCTAACATGGTTCTAGCAGCCTCAATTAGTGTCCTATTTCTTCTCTCAGCAACACCATTTTGCTGAGGAGTTCTAGCTACACTAAATTCCCTTCTAATACCTTTCATTGCACAAAAATCATTCATAACACTATTCTTGAACTCTGTCCCATTGTCACATCTGATTATCTTAACTTTCTTATCAACTAGGTTTTCTATCTCTGTTATAAACTTCTTAAGAATGCCTGTAGTCTCATCCTTAGTTGCTAAAAAGAAAACCCAAGTGTATCTGCTATAATCATCAGTGACAACTAACCCATATTTCTTATGCATTAAGCTGCTCACAAAAGTAGGACCAAACAAATCCATATGCAGCATGAATAAAGGTTGAGAAATAGAGTTCTGAATCTTGGATTTACAAGAGGCTTTGTGTTGCTTTCCCTTAAGGCAAGCAACACAGGTTTGGTCATTTTCAAAACGTTTTGAAGGTAAACCTCTCACAAGATTTTCCTTTACAAGTTTATTAATATTTTTAAAATTTATATGACTCTAAGCATCCTAGCCACAGCATTGATTCAATCCAATGGCATTTGCAACAAGACAAGTTAAACTCTCTTTAGGAACAATATTCTTCATATCAACACTGTACATGTTCTTTCTAGTAACTTTAAGTAAAACCTGACTTTCATCAGCTAACTTAAAGTCAGGAGACAGAACAAAACATCCAGTGTCAGTAAAAAGAACACTGTTCTTTTTGTCACACATCTGTGAGACACTAAAAAGGTTAAACTGTAACTCCTTGACAAAGTACACATCCTCAAAATCAAGTTTACCAGTTTTAAGAGTTCCTTTACCAGTAATTCTTCCCCTTTGCTCCATCCCCCAAAGGTCATAATCCTTCATACAAACTCCTTGAAGTCTGAAGATAAACATGTTGCCGTCATGTGTGCCTTGAGCATCCACTGTCAACATAGCCTTGATCTTCTTTTTGTGGATGACCCTGCACTTAAAAATAAGGAAATTAGTTTCCTTTGGGGACCCAAGCTATCATTGACTTGGATCTGCCTCGTGCATCAACATGGTTATGTCTTTTTAAAATAATTGATGCACTATCAAGTTTGGTAGGTCTCTAAACCCAACATGCTAAGGCCTTAACTACATTAGCCTGATTTTTCCTGATAGCATTAATTACTGTTGTATTTGGCCTAGCAGTATTAACTGCTTTTGGCCTAGCAGTATTAACTTTTTCCCTAGCATATTAACTGTTTGGTTAAAATTAATTTGTTAGTTAATTTTTTCTTTTATAATAGGGCCTCTGTTACATTTGATGCGCTGATTTAGAAAAACATGACATTGGTCTAGCACTATAAACTGTAGTTTTAGGATGAGCAGTATTGACAGGCCTAGCAGTATTAAGTGTTCTTAGGCCATTTTTCATTAAAACTGCTCTTGGAACCATGTTTCTGTGAGCACTAGGGTGAGACTTTTGAGCATAATAATTGTAATCACGCCCTTTGTATAGTTATTCCAGATACCAACCCTTTCCCTTTAGATGGTAATTGGCAGTTTAACCTGCCACATGGTTTATAAACTTCCACAAACTAAACAAGCTTTATTGTACATCACAAGTCACTTCCCTAATGTTGGGGACTTCAGATTATTCTAGTTTCTTCTTGATTTCCCCTAAGATCTTGTGATCTGTAACATTCAGCATATTTAACTGGTTTCACTAACTTGTTTTTCTTGTTGTTTTAACAATTCTCATCTTATAGGAAAAACAATTTTGCTTTCAAACTATCAACATCTGGCACCAATTCCTTAACCAATTAGGGTATTCGGTAGAATGCCTAAACCTCAATTAGAAATATCTTCACTAACATTCTTACTAGTCTTAGGTCCATATCCTCAAAACTCAGTCTATTGGAACCAAAGGACCAGAGTTGACAAATCATATTTAGGGGTGAAAATAACCTTGTAGGGGGAGGTGGAACAACATTATAGCTTACAAACCCCACACCCTTTCTACTTTTATCAGTTATCTGACTCCCTATTAATTTGTCTAGACTCTTAGAAGCATTATCAAAATTTTCAATTTTAAGTTGATTGCTTTCTTTTTCTTGCTTAAGCTTTTCTAACTCACTTTTAAGCATGCTAATTTCTGAGTCTTTATATGAGATATCTCTTTTAAGAACAACAAGTTGCTCATAAAAAATAACTCATTCTTTTTATAAAAGACAAGTTGCTCTTCTACAGATGCTAACCCTCTTTTATAAGTAGCTAAATTGAACTCGGATTTGTTAAACTCTATTCTTAAATCATCAAGTTGAGTTTTAAGAGTTTCAAAGCTTTTTAGACAAGTTTTTGAACAAGTTTTGTCATTATGTACATCAGAGTCTAAAAAAGCTATAAGAGCTATATTTGTAGGGACTTCATCATCAGCCATATAGCTCCAGTCAAAACCAGCTCCATCAATAGCCACTATGGCTTTGGAAGAAGTTTTTTCCACATTTATAGTCCTTCTAGAGTTATCTTGATTCATGTTTCTGCTATCTTGGTTTCTAGGTCCTCTGCATTCCCTTGCAAAGTGTCCCATCTTGTGGCAGTTAAAACACTCCACCTTTGATTTTTCATATCCAGCTGTGTCACTCCCACTGATAGTGATCTTTCTACCAGTTTTCTAGAAAAACCTTCTTGTCCTCATGCTCAGCAATGCTAACTACCATTTCAAATCCATCTCTTCTATGTCATCTTTATGGATTTGTTTAAGGTTCTCATATACAAGTTGAGACCCGTTTGATTGACTAGCCAAAAATGCATAAACAGTGTCATCACTTAAGTTAGCAGTACTAACTTGAGTACTAGCAGTGCTAACTTGAGTGTTAGCAGGGCTGACTTGAGTGTTAGCAGTACTAACTCCATAAGCAATATTAACTTTATTAGTACTGCTAGGAGATGACACAAAAGCCATATTCTGAGAACTTGAGCTTGAGCTTGAGCTTATAGTTCCTTTAACCTCTTGTTTAACAATCTTGAAATTGTTGTAGAGATCATCAAAGCTCATTGTGTCTAGATCAGGTTTATTCCTCCAGACCACAACTTGAGTATTCCACTCAAAAGTCAGACTTCTCAAAAATTTTAAATTTAGATCTTCTTGTGAAATATTTTCACCCAAGATAGCCAGCTGACTTACAATCTTCTGAAGACTGTTAAAAATAGAGTTAAGAGACTCTGTGCTTGGAGCACTAAAGTTCTTATATATTTTCTTCAGAAGAGTCTTCTAAGTCTTCTTTGTGGCTTCCTTACCACTAAATCTTATTTGTATAGCAGCAACCAAGGTCTTATCATCCTTGTACTGATTAAATGTCATTAGATGTTCATTAGGAAGTGCCATCAGTAACATACTTCTTGCCTTCACATCATTATTCTTTTGAACCTTTTCTTTAGTAGTTACAGGACCTGGTATTAGTGAAGTTGAAGTACCATCAACATTTGTTGTTGTTTTAGCTACTGGTTTGAATAAGTTTCCATTCTCTATGACATCCCATAGAGCATAGTCTTGTACTTGAAAGTATTGCTCAATCCTTAGCCTTCACATATCATATTCACCCTGTTTGAGAATGGGCAACTTTGCAGTAGTAGTGGCATGTGCAGTTTCTAGATCCATCTCTTCATTGTAAGTAAAGAATTCTTTTTGTTAGTTTCTTCTAGATCAAAGTTTCAGAACACAAGCTCTGATACCACATGTTAGAACTAAAACACATGATAGTTCTTGGATCATTTATAGCTCGAGGTTGTTTAGACCTCATCTAAGATCATGATAACAAAGACAATAACATACAACGGAATAAGAACAAATCAAAGTTACCATAACAAGGTTTTTCTTTATTAACACTCCAAGCCTCAATGTTATTTGATCAGAATAATACGGTTACATCAATAAACTATAACATGATCAAGTTACCTTGACCTTAAGGCTAAATTATTGAGGATTGAAGAAAAACCTTTTTGGATGGCTTAGAAACCCTAAATAACAAATATTGCTAGCTATAAGTGTCTAACTAATTTGACTAAATAGGTGTATTTATACTAAAAAGGTTCTGCCTTATTCTAGGCTTTTGTTGGGCTTTTCCGGGCTTTTCTTTGTAAGCCCTCAATTACGTTAATCATTAATTAATTTATTCCTAACTAAACGAGCTATGAAACGCTAGTTTTCTTCAAGACCGAGCTTCACTTGTTAGACTGTGAATTGTGTTTCTAACCAATCTCCCCTAGTGAGGTCTTCTTTTGATGGTTCTTCTTAGGTACATATTGAATTCATAGCAGCTATTAGCTCGTTGCTCGTTGCGTTCTTCACTTGTTTTACATTTCTGGTGCTTGCTGTAGGTAATTAAATCTTTGAAAACTTGAATTACTAGTTTGAGAATCTTATATTGATAGTCAGGATCTATCTTGAATTTCTAGTGCATTTCTCTTTATTCGGCCATTCGTGAACTTTGGGTCCGACATGCTCATACTTGCTGTAATCATGAAAGCTTTAGTACTCGTTCCTTCTTTCTATTTATTTTGACTTTAGCATTTGAAGAAAACTTTGATATCAGAGGTGCGAAAGCTTCATGCACTTAGCTTTCTTGATGTCTTTAAATCTTTGAGTATGAGCAATATAGTTTTTAGCAAACTATCAGCTATCAACGGATTTGATATGTCTTTACCATGAGCCGTTTGCTATGGACTAGTCAATGCTTTGTTGCAATAACAAGGTGCAATGATAACCTTATAGTTTTTAGTAAACTATCAACTTATGACGGATTTTGATATTCTTTACAGTAGCCGTTTGCTCTGGAGTAGTCAACTCTTTGTTTTAGAAACATGGTGATGTGGTTACCATACAGTGTTACGAAGACTTGCACTGGTGATCAGTTAGATTCAATAAAGAACTTCTTGACAGGTTCTTTTTCCAGCTCAGAAGCCTTTAAGTCTCAATACACGAAGTATCAGATTTCCGTTATACTTGCTGTTCTCTAAACCAGATGTCGTTAATTGGAATGGTAAAGAGTGAGTCAGGTACAGGTACTATCTGCTGAACTTGACCGTATAATTCCTTGTCAGCGTTTTACTTCTTAATACAATTCTAGTACCTGTTAGAAGACCTGTTGGCAAAAACATGATTTGAAAAATTCGATGTGCTTGTGAAATTTATTTAGGGACACAACCGAAAGTTTAACCTCAGAATGCTCTGATGATTGTTGATGTGACTATCTCGAAAGTAATGAAGTGCCTCATGGCTCTCATCAAACTCATACAAGTATTTGGTATAGAGAGTTCATTTCTGCACTAGTGGATACTGTCCAAAGACAAGTATTATGAGTATTCTATGAATAACTGGAGGCTACAACATATCAATTCGCCGTATTCGTCATTCCTTAAGATCACGTTTCCCAATGTGAACAATAAGATTCTTTATGAATTATTTAAGATACTTGTTCTATAACACAAAGAGCTATGGGTAATCTTGACATTGTTCGGTATATTGACACTTTTACTCCCCTATACCATGTGCATCGATATTCGAAAGATGTTTTGCACATGCAAGATGGACGCTTAGCATTTGAATCAATGATATCATAGTGATCCGGTTGACATTTAAGATCACATTTTCTCACCTCGATCAAAAGTATGCAACTTTAGTATTGGTTTTGATCTATAATGAAGCTTAAAATGTATTGAGCGCTCCTCCATCAAACATTGAGGGTGAGCTAATGAGCACAAATATCAAGTGAATATTAAAAACGAGATCTGGAAATCATTACACGAGATAGGAGTGAATAAGATCAAACACCATCTGAAGACGTAGTGTTGTGGTCTGTCAACTTTCAATCTTTCTGTATAGAATCAGCAACAGTTCGTGCGTTCCATACTCTGACCGACAGTGACTGTTAGATACCTGATTCTCCCCCTCATAACAATGACGGGTATAAATAGAAAAAGGTCTTTTGGTCAATGTCTGAATGGTCGTATTCCGAACATGTTTGATAAAAACAAATAGTTTATTAGAAATTGTTTGGGTCTTAGAAACTTCTTGTCTGTGGTAGAAATAATGCACTGAAACGTACATTAAGTCTCTGGGTTAAGACCGGGTTATAGTCTGAAATAATTGTAAGCCATACTACACTAAGTTTGTTTTTTTTTTTTTGCAAATATACACAAATATCACTAAGGAACTATGTGAAACACTTGGTTACTCGGAGCCAAGAACAGCATCCAGGAGTTCCCTTGAGAGTCTCTGGTGAATTTGTTTTAACTCCAATAGCTAGTGTGGAGTAGTGTTGCGAGCGCTCTCTCGGTAATGACCTTCGTTCATATGTCAGTCAGGTTGGTTATTTGGTGTTATTCCACGAATTACACTCAACAAACTTTCCTTTCATCATTGCCTCTTTGTTAAGTCGGGACGAATATCACAATGTGCTTGGAAGCGAGGTTGAACACTATTACGCATTGAGCAATAGCACTTGATTGTAATAATACATCGGAATTTTGTTGAGAACGCAAATCCTTAGTCCGTAGTTGAGAGCGGCATCCAGAGGATTTAGCACAGCATTCTGATTAGGGCGGATTTATTCAGCCTTCTATAGTGGAGCATGCAGTACTGTTGTCTGCTTTTTGGATGACCATGCTAACAAGCCGATGTCCAAAGAAAGGAGCTGATAACCAGAGGTACTTTCCTTGTGTCATAGAACACCTGCATAATCTCGCATCTGCAAAAGCTTTTAGTTCAAAGCGAGTCCTTCGTGATACCACAAGACCCATGTGAATGGTTCTTTAAGGTTATCGAAAGATGCCGCCTTATAGCAGTAAGGTGCATTTCGTAGCTTAGGCCTGGTATCGTACACAGACATACAATACAGCAATTATTATGTCAGGTCTAGATGCACTAGATACAATAACGGGAGTCCAATGCCATACCACGAATCGTTTTGTAGGATCAATTAGCATTCCTCCCTTTACTATGTCAGGTCTTGATGTCACTATGATAAATACGGTATTTGATGAGGCAAGAGGCTTTCAGTAACTGCGGGAGCGCCTTTCTGAGCAAAATGTTGTAGGAAGGTGAACCTATGGCATTCTCGGGGGCCTGAGCAGCGGTGAGATTTACCGGAGGTATCGGGACACGTGAGGTGGGAAATGACCTACTTCATCATCAATACCATTTGAAAAAATCATCGATCTTATAGTTTCTTTGTAAGTAGGGACCTAGGTGGTTGTGGGTCTTTTACTAGTTTCAGAACGGCTGCGTCCTGACTGTTAAGCAGTAGTTCGAGTTTGTACTATTTGTGCACCAGAAGTCATTTTGTTGTGGTGCGTAAGGCCTGAACTGTATTGGACAGACGTGCTGTCCCTTCGGTATGTTCATCGCGAGGCAACATGGACGGTTTTCCTGAATTCTTGCGCGTTCGTTTTTGTTGTGTTTCGAGTATGCCTTCTTGGGTGGGTTGCATAGCAACAAATTTAAACCTATACTCTGTTTTCTCCTTGAGTTTACAACGTCTTCATAGTCATTGTATAGGATAGCACAGGGATCACATATACTTGAAAGTACTGTAGATTAGGTTTCTTTCCGTCTCAGCAGTTCAATATATTGGTATTTCCATGAAGGTCGTGTTACAAAGAGGTTTCGCGATTATAGTTGTATTACACGGCGTAGTGGCTACAGATTTAGACCATTAGGAACAGTGGTGCTTTCGCAAAAATGAGGCATAGTACGAGCGCTTCATAGAGTTCGGCTTCCGTCTTTGTACAACGGCCGTTCTGTTGTGGAGACCAAGGTCTGCTACGTTCATGATAAATACCAACGCACTTCTCCAGAAACATCCGTCGACGTGTGTGTAGTTTATTACAAACTCGTTCCTTATTGTTCTGACGAATGCGAACAGTAGACATTAGGCTCGTTGAGTCTGCCTACGATAACTTTTCAATGCATGAGGATTTCCGTCCTTGGATCGAAGAAATGTATACCACCCTAAATCTGGATGGTAATCATCCAAGTATCAACAAAAAACATTCTTTATGAGTTGATACTTTCGATCTCATTGGTCGCGAGGTCCATATGCAGGTGTATGAAGGACTTCAGTATTGGTGTTTGTCGTCTTTAGTGGATGTGATGCTTTCTTGTTTTACGCCAAAGCTGACAGATGGACACAAATGGTCTTTGTTCATAGTTTCAGTCATGGGTTAGACCTACTTACCCATAGATCATTGTCGGCCGCAGTTCGTTAAAAGTCCCTCGCAATTCAGATGATTCATCCGACGGATGCCGATGATACCATGACTTCGTTGGAAGATGCATTTTGTAAAGCAAGCAAACTGGTGAAGTTGGTCATCATATTCATTCAGTGAGATTAGAGGTAAAGGTTGGTAGAACGTGAACCATTGGTAGATTACCATATCGTAGTGCGGATGTGACATGAATGCTAGTCGGAATTGTCAACTTCAAACCTCCATCAACAAATGTCTACAGAGAATAGGTTGTGCTTGAGTTCTTCAAACATAATAGACTCGAGATTTGATAGTGGTCACCCAGTTTATAGGACACCATAGCCATACGATGCTGCATATCATCGTGCAAAACTCGCACACGTACCAATGACCTTTCTACAAAGTTATTCTGTCGTCACGCACGATCAACGGTCATATGTCTTGAGCAGTCTCAAGGGATCAGATACCATAGAACAATCTGTACTACCTGCTAAATCACACAACATTTACGGTGATAGATGGCCCTGAAGGGTTCCGGTTAGTTAACAATCAAAAGTGTGACGCCAGAGGATCCCTTTGGAATGGCCTGTCGATCACTAAGGTTTATGATCAGTAGAAACTAGAGACCATTGTTAATTTGGGGCTGAGAATGCACTCGGGGTTGGTAGGTTCTTATTGGCTTATCAGTGGTGTTCCGTGATCTCTAGTTAAAAGGATACATTCATATTCGTGAAGGAAATGCCTTCCAGTGGCTTCACTGAGGGCTTGGTATTAGCAAATGTTTTGCTAATGGGTTTCCAGACCTCTTCTTATGGTTTCCCAACTTTCGTTGGTTGGGATGTAAGACGTTAGTCTGGTGGGTGTTAACCATGCAAGAATATCACAACATAACAAACAATCATTATGATTAGCGACAAACCAAGATTTGTTACAAGCACCACAAACGATTGTTCAAATTTGAAACAGGAGTATACAAAAATGTTTAACAAGCAAATTAGAATCAACACGGCATTCTTTTTATTCAAAGTACTATGGTTTGTGCGTCTACTTCCTCGCATTCGCACTCTTAAGCCGACAAAGACTTTGATTACGGGGGCTTCTCTTAGCACAGTTTTGCTAGCTCCAGAAGTGGGTTTTACTCCTGTAGACATAGGCACACACACGTTAGTTTGCTTATTAGGATGCACTACTGGTTTTTGAGTTGGTTTGAGTGAAGGTTTGGGGGGTTCACTAAAAGTTACTTGCTTCTTCTTAGGTAACGGGGTTGTTTTGACCCAGTTAGCACGTTTGGGTGGTGGAATATACTTAGAACCTAAGTTGTAAATCTAGGAAGGAAGCTCTTTAGGGGTGTCTCAGAGGTTGAAGGTCCACTACTTGTTTTACCAGTCACTTGGGCTTGCAGCTTTGTATGTTGTGTAGTTAAGGCACTAAGCTTTTCAGTGTACGCAGTACGTGAGTGAGTATTCGCCTTTGACAGTTCATCATATCGTCTTTTCAGACTTACGTTTTCTACCTTAAGGCCATCTAGCTGAATCCTAAGGGAGGTAATCGTATCTTTCAACTGAATTCTGTCAGTTTCTAATGCCTGTTGGTTCAACAAACTACTCCATTTAGTGGAACCTACATTCAACACCTTCATGATGTTGATCTGAGCATATAAATTCCTGATCATGGCATCTTTCCCTTGAAGCTGATTTCTTAACTTATTTATTTCAAAAATTGCATTTGGAGGCAACTAGAAGTGTCTATGCACTGTTTATACGTTTTGAAAAATTTATGTTGTAAATCAATATGGGTGTCTTTTGTACAAGAGAGTTTAAGTTTCTGTCTGATTCAAATGACCATCTTTTGTGTATTTAAAACTCAGCTGCTGTTCAAGAACCTTAGTGTGTTTCCTATCGCATGCAGATCTAAGATCTTTCGCCAAGGCAATATCGAAATAGGGGGCACAAACTTTATCGGATGTAAGCAACAATAGAGCAGATATCTTTTCATAAAAATTTTCCAGTAATTAAGCTGTCATTTTTGATTAAAAGTTTTTTGCGCTTGCTCTATGTAAGGTTCTTGTTATCAAGTAAACACATCGTTCATTATCCGCATCCAAGTGTCAAAAATCTGTTTCATATTCTTTTTTCTCTGAAAATTGTTTCATTTGCAGAGTGAATGTGTTTTTGAGAGTTGCTCATAAAATTGGTGTAGCAGTTGTTGTCTCAACAAACTTTTGGCATAATCATAACACCATTAAGAAACATAGTCTGGTTTTTATGTTGTTCTTTCTTTTATGATACCTTCAAATTGAGAAAAAACAGCATTGACCTTTTAAAGATTAGCCAGAACTTGACTTGGAGGTGGACGTGTATGAATAAAGGGAGTGACAGGTCTATCTGGGTTACTAGCTTGACTAGCAATTTCATTGGCAGGAAGCCAATACGCCTGTTCTCGGGACAGTTCCTGTTGAGGAACAAACTTAAGGGCATTTAGCTTCTCATAGAAGCCATTCTCGGGTCGAACATGCCCTGGTTTTTCGTTCATCTTTTTCATGCTAACAACTTGGTGAAACCACGGATCCCTCTTCCACTATCCCATATACTAACAAGGTGGTGAGTGGGATGCAAAGGGTATCAACATCATACAATCACAGGTTCGAGCACGCTTGGCCTTATAAACCTAGACCTGGGTTTTCGCGAGTGCTAGGATGACTTGTGCAAGTCATCGGTTGCTTTTATAGGTTTCTTTGAAAGCATTGGAATAGTTTGTGTTGGCATGTTAAATCTTTGCAACATGTCTCTTGCAACTTTGTTAGCATTTTTCAAACAAACTATTTCATCTAGATAACTATCTGCGAGTTCCTTTTTCTCAGATAAAATCTTTTCTTTTTCAGATTGTAAAAGTGTAATTGATTTATCTTTGATGGAAAAGAGCGAGAATTAAGGCAAACGTTTTCTTGCTCAAGTTCAGTGTTACGCTTGTATTACGCTGAATCACTAGGGTTGATCACTGTCTAACCTTTGTTTTCAGATCAATGTTTGACCTTTGGGGTATCTAGACGACATATTCTCTTGCTTGCATTAAAGAAGTCATTTTTAAGTTTTTCAGTTGTCAATGGCATTATCTCCTGATTATCTTAGCATGTTCCGTCTAGTTTGTTTGCATGTGCAGTTTAAAATGGCAATTCATAGACATTTTAGCAGATGTACTAAGGCAGATATCTCAGTTGGAACACGTTGGCTTCTTTGTCAAGAAGATACTGATCATTACGAAAATCGTTTATATTTTTGCAATTCTTTCCAGCATCGAATGTCCGAAGTGTATCTTCGGTTTGCATCTCCTGACTATCTGATGATGTCTCAATTATCAAGATTTCACTGTCATTGGAGTGTACCTCATTGACTGACTATTGGTTTGGCTGCTTGGTGGATTGAGAGTGTTTGGCATGGAAAGCCCAGTGGGGAGAGCAGCAATTAGGGCTTCATCACGTTCTGAAACATATGCATCCTCGGTGATTGACTTCACAAGATATTTGTTGGGTAGTCATTTCCATGAGGTTGATCATAGGGAGCAAGTACATTCCCACATCGGCGAGGAATGCTTCAGCTTCAGCATCAAGAGTTGCTCCATTTTTTTTTGCTTCCATGATAGCATCCTTATCCTTTGAAGTATGAGATTGTTCTTTTCACTCTCTTTGGTTCTTGTGCCATTGTCTTGCAAACATGTCCTTCCGTCATGCAAGTGTAAACAGATACCTTCTCTGCTCGAGTAACGTGGTTTCGTTCCGAAGTCGATCTGACCTAGGTCTTTCCTCTGAACGGTTAGTAACAATCTGGCCATCATGGCGACGCGCTAGCATGAGTTTTAGAGTAGAAGAAGTCGCGAGCTGGTTGTTGGTTGGTGGAAATGCTTTTGGAAACACTTAAGACATAGCAATCTGAGTCATAGTGGCCCATCAATGACGTCATGTCGAAGATCTGAGCAGTAGCATAGTGAGGACTTGAAGTTGAGGGTGATGTAAGGCAGGTGTGGATGTGGTCGTGAGCAAAACATACGCCAGTGGATCAAAATACTTTCAGTCTTATCTGTTTCTTGTAGTGTATTTTTGGCATGAGGACTAATATTCTTTGAGTTGGGTATAATTTTTGAATATTGTCGTGGTGAAATGTCCATGTTCCTGCGCTCTTGACTGTAGTCACATATTTACCCATAAGGTCCGGAAGGTTGTTGACAAATTGGTGTTCATCTGATTGAGTTGGAATGTTGAGCTGAGTAAATCTTCTCATGTCATTCACATGCTGTCTGTGGAACGTTACAAGAGTGTACGTCATGAATTGATTCGTTTCCAATAGCACGAAGCTGTTTGTACCTCCGACTTAAAAGATCTTCCTTCCTTTGTTGATGAGTCCTACCTGATCTTGCATAAGCAAATTCCAAAATCCCACATCTTCTTTTGCACGTGCTTGTTTGATTAGGAATGTTGAAGATGTGTTATGGGGAGACCTTGACTAAGAATGATTTCAGCTTGAGTATTCAGCCATCTAAAAGTTTGTTTCCTCTTCATTGAAATTCAGAATCAAGTTGCTTCTCAGTGCGGGCACAACAGTAGAACTCATTATATCATAGGGTGAGGTGTAGGTCCATTCTGGATGGATTTCCATATCAGCTTGCCATTGGGTTTGCCTCGAATGTACCTGTGTATACGAATCTTCCAAGAATCGTAGTCACTCTCAACCAACATAGGTGGACGAGTATCGGTACCTGCTGCATTTGTTTCTTCATTGGATCCCATTTTAATTTAAGTATGATATGAAGGATCGCAAGTGAATGTGTTTGATTTGTTTGATTTAGTGTTTATGTTTTGTTGTTGTTGATTATATAGTTTGGTTTACTCAAAGAATAACTAGTTCGGTTATTGATGATTCTTTTTAGATCGTTCGGTCCTCAAAGGTTTTTGCTAGTTCGGTTCCAAAATACTTTGCTCGTTCGGTCCTCAAAGGTTTTTGCTAGTTCGGTCCTTGAAGTATAAACTGGTTCGGTCCAAACTTGAAAGTTCACTAGTTTGGTTCACCAAGGGATTTGCTTGTTCGGTTGTCTTGTTCGATCCTCTTGTTCGGTTGTCTTGTTCGATCCTCTTGTTCGGTAGAGAAAGAAATGTTGTGCTCGTTCGGTTCAAGAAGAATCCACTCGTTCGGTTGATGAAGGAAGTCACTGGTTCGATTGTCCTTGGTGTTTGCTCGTTCGGTTGTTCAAAGTAAACACTCGTTCGGTTCCCAGTGGTTCTCACTCGATCGGTCCTTGAGATATCCTCCTTGTTTTCCACTCGATCGGTCCAACCTTGAATGCCACTAGTTCGGTTCTCTAAGAATAAACTCGTTCGGTGCTTGAAGACTTGAACTCGTTCGATCCCCACTAGATAATGCTAGATCGGTTCCCACTAGAGAATGGCTAGTTCGGTTGCTAATGCTTGAACTCGTTCGGTTGTTTCTCTTTGAAGCTTGTTCGGCTCACCCAAGAAAGTTCACCCGATCGATTGTCAAATCCTGTTTGCGGGCTTCGGTCTGGACACCAAAACACGATCTAAGACCTTTTTCTTGCTAGAAATCACCACGTAAACCTGGTTTAAAAATCATCCAAGAAATCTCTACAAAAGTATATGATGTTGCTCGAAAAAAGTAAATGATAACCACGATCCAAGACCACGAATTCGATCAAGACGCTTGTTTTTCCCTTCTTTTTTGTATAATAATTGCAGTGTCTCTTCAAACAAAGAAGAAAAAAATCGAATCTCTTTTCTTTTTGTTGAATTAAATCAAATCTCAAAGAGAAAAAATCACGAGATTGTTTGATTACCTACGAGATGGTTTGATGATAATCAATTTAAACACAAACCATCTAAGACATCCAAAAATCAAAACAAACAATTAATCAATAAAAAATTCCGAACCCCTTTTTTTTCGAAAAATCAAAAGTAAAAAAAATAAAAAAAGAAACCAAACCAATCAAAAGAATTCATCAATCTGTGGCTTCTGGATACCAAATTGTGGTTCCACAGATATTATACAATGCCTTAACAATGATGTGTAGAATCATGAATGCAGGAAAAATAAAGTATTTATAGATGTGGTTGGAAAGATATCTGTTAGGTGTGTTGAAAAACCCCTTAATAACACTATTGAATCTGCTATAATGTCTAACTTATTTTGACTAAACTAGGTGTATTTAGATAACTAAAAACGGTTCTGCACTATTTGCTAGGCTTTTGTTGGGCTTTCCGGGGTTTTTCTTTGACAGCCCCAATGTACATTTAATCATTAATTAATTAACCAAACTAACGTGTATGAATACTTTCACGGCTAGTTCTGTTTTATTCAAGACGTCCCCACCTGAGGTCTTGTCTCTTGTTAGACTATGAAATAGTGTTTCGAACAAATAGCCTGTGATGTTAGATTTTGATCGGAAATATACACGGTCTACATCATTAACTATAACAATGATTTGTGTTACCTTATCGCCTTAAGGCTAACATACATATGGCGTTACATTCTCACGCTGTATACAACACATACACTATTTCGGTGTTGACATCTTTTATACACTGTCACACACACACACATATATATTTAGGTGTTTACATCTTTACACACTTAAACCTACACGCTTGTATCTCTTTATATACTAAAGATATTAGGTTTTACAAAGGATAAGTATTAGGAAACAACTAAATCTTAACTTTTATAATAATCTTTTGTAATCTTCCATCATTTGAAAAATTCCTTCTTTGTCTTTTAAGTCCTTCATCTTTCATATGTTTTGTCTTATCAACTCAAATATAATTCCCAATAGAGAGAATTATGAGTAAAAAGAATTGAGAGAAATTAAAAACAGACTGAGAGTTTTTGTGAGATAAAATGTTAATTTGATGATGGAAAAGCTGATTAGAATGGAATTGAAATTAATGCTGGTGATTCAAAGTTAATGTTGTTAGGAATAAACTTACTGCTGCTGGGGAAAGTTAATGCTGCTAGGTATAACACCCCGTGTTTTCAAGTCATTGACGACGTCGATAAACCTACTATTTATTTTTAGTATTATACGCGTTTGCTTTAAATCGTAAACGTTAAGCTAAATATACGGGTTGACTATTACTACTGCCAGCATGAACTATGCTACCAGCAGGAACCCAATTGTACTACCAGCAGGAACTATAAGTATTCTACCAAAAGGAATACTAACTATTACAAAATTTATAATTTCTAACAAAACAATTAAGGGTTTACATCAATCAAGCGTTGAATAATTATTTTGAGGACCAACTGCGTTTCACTGTGAGAGGGGGAGGAGAAGGGGGAGGGCAGAAGTTGGGTGGGTTGTTAGTGGATAGTTAGGTTTAGGGTGAGTTGTAATCTGTGGCATGGTGAGCGGTGGGGGGGGGGGGCAGGGTTTTTGGAGTGGGCGTAGATGTTTTTGTTTTTTTTTTTAGTTTTTTATAATGCACCACTTTGAAACTCTCATGTCTCAAAAGCGGGGGGAGGGTGGGGGGGGGAACGATTGTGGTGGGAGGGGTGGTGTGGGGGGGGTTGGGGAGAAGGGTAGGGATTATGGGGGGGGGTTTGTGGACCCCCCAGGGGTGGGGTGTTGGAGGGGTGGGGGTTGGGGTTGGGGGGGGGGGGGGGTGGGGTGCGGGGTGTGGGGTTTGATGGTGGTGGTGGGTTTGATGGTGTCGGGGTGGGGTTGGGTGTGGGGTCGTGTGTGGGGTGGTGGGGTGGGGGGGGTGGGGAGGGGGGGCTGGGAGGGGGGTTGGGGGCTGGCGGTGGGGGGTGTTTGGTTGGGGGGGTGTGGATGGTGGGTGTCTCATTATGGTGTGGGTTCGGATCGATAGCGGAAACTCCGGGGGTGGGGGGTGGGGGGGGGGGGGGGGGGGGGGGGGGGGGTTGGGGGTGGGTGGGTGGGGTGGGGGTGGGGGGGGGGTTGGTGGGGGGGGTTGGGGTGTTGGGGTGTGGGGGCGGGGGGTGTTTTGGATTTTTTTGTTTTGGGTTTGATTTTTTGGTGTTTTTTTTTTTTGGTTGGTGTGTTTGTTTGGTTTTTTTGTGGGTGGAGGTGTGTGTTTTTGTGGTGGTGTGGGGGGGAGGGGGTGGCGGGGGTTGTGTGTGGTGGTGGGTTTGCGGGGGTGGTGTTGTGTGGGGGTTGTTTTGTGTGTGGGGTCGTTTTTTTTTGCGTGTTGTGTGAGAGAGGGGGTGGTTTTGGGGTTTTTTTGAGTTTTGAGGTGTGGTTGGTGGGGATTTGTGGGTTTTGGGGGTGGTGTTGGTTGTTTGCTGGGGGGGGGGTTTTTTTTGGGTGTTGTGTTGTTTTTGTTTGAAGTGTGGGAGGTGGGGGAGTGGGTGGGTTGTGTGGTGGAGTGGGTGGTAGTTGGAGCTGGGAATTGTGTAATTTGATTGGTGTTTTGTTTTTTTTGGTTACTAGAGGGGTTGGTTGGGGGCTTTTTGTTTTTTTTGTTTGTGGGTTTCTGGTTGGTTTGAGTTTGGGTGTGGGGGGGGGGGGGGGGGGGGGAGTGGGTTGGGGGGTTTTGTTGTGTAGGCACAGGAGGGTGGGGGGGTGGTGTGGGGGGGTGTGTGTGTGGTGGGGTGGGTGGGGGGTGGGTTGTTTTTGGGAGTCGGGGGGGGGGGTTGGTGGGGGGTGGTGGTGGGGGTGGGGGGTGGGTTGGTTGGGTTAGGTTCTGGGGTTGGTTGGTGAAGAGGGGGGGGGGGTTGGAGTGTCTGGTAGTTTGGGGGGGGTTTGTTGGTGGGGGGTTGTGGTGTTTTTAGTGGGTGTTGGTTGAGTTTTTTTTGGGGGGGGTTTGGTTGGGATGTGTAATGCGGCACGGGGTGGGGCCAGGGCGCAGGTTTGTGGGTTGCGGGTGTGGGTGGTGACGTCTTTGGTATGGTGGTTATGGTTGGCAGATGTGGGATTGGTTTTGGAGGGCTTGAGCCTTTGGTGGTGGTGGTTTTGGTTTTTGTGGAGTTTGTGTTTGGTTAGGGGAGGGGGGGAGGGGGGTGGGGGTGGGTGAAGGGTGGTAGGTTGGGTGGGGTTTGGGGTCGGTAGGGGGATTTGGGAATGAGTTGTGTGGACCGGGATGGGTGGGGGGGCTGTTTTTGTGTGGGTATGGGTCGGGGTGCGTTGTGAAGGTGATGATTGTTGTTTGGGTTGTGGGACGGGGGGGGGGGAGAGGGTGTACTGGGGGGGGTGTGGGGGGGGGGGAGGGGGGGGGGGGAGGGTTTTACGGGTATGGTCGGGGGTGTCGGGCTTTGGTTCTGGATGGCGTGGGGGCGTGGGGGTGGGGCGGTATATCTTGGTGTCGGGGGGTGAAATTGTCAGTATGGGAAAGGGGGGGGAGCTGGGGGGAAGTGGGTTGGGTGGTTGTGCTTCATGGGTATAGGGTGTGCTAGGGTTCGTTTGTCCACTATGTAATCTTGAGGACGGGGGGGTGGTGGTGTGGGGATGAGCGCGTCAGTGTCGGGTGGGTTGGTATGTCGGGTGTTGCTGTGGTTCATCTATGTGGTGGGGGGGGGACAGGCGATTTGGGGCGGGACGTTTGGTGATTTTATATTTTAATAGATGTTTTAACTTAATATATATTTATTTCGTATGTTTATTGTGATTGTTTGTTTACTCTTCTGGAGATTTTCAAGGGTTAGTGGGTGTTCACGGTTGTTGTTGTTTTGGGTTGGTTTTTTTTTGGTTTTGGTGTTGTTTTTTCTGTTTGTTTTGGTGTTTTTTTATTTTTCTGTTTTTTGGTTGGATTTGTTGGGTTTGGGACATAGGTTTTTTGTTGTTTTTTTTTGGGACGGAGGGGGGGCCGAGGAGCGGAGTGGGTGGGGGGGTAGATGACGTGTTGGGTGTGGTTTTGTCTCTATGTGGTGTTATGTTTGGGATTATTGGTTGAAATTGATAATATACTCATATATAACGAAATAATAAAGTTAATGATAGTGTTGTGAAGATAACTATCTAGAATATATTTTCATACAATATTATATATTTCTAAGAAATTACCTTGAGAATATTTATCATTATTTTATTATATTATGTTGATGACAATTGGGACTAGTGGACCATATAGAGATAGTAAAATATTATAACAATATAACTATATATTCAGTAAAATAGTTAGATTTTAATAATTGATGAGGTAAATAAAAAATAGTCTCTTAATATGAGCTAGGGGTAGATTAAACCAAAGATCACCCATTGCTTTAAACCCTTAAGATTAGATTATAATATCAATGTATTAGGATGTTTATGCGGAATTGTTTAATTGTGACAGAATTAATGTTGTCTAGGTCTCTGGATGAAGTACTCAGCCTTCCCTAAGTATAGAATTGATATGCCTCTGAGCGAGATAAGTTAAATTCATTTTGCACTTGATATAAAACAAGAATCAACTTCTATCTAATCGGATTTAATGAGGGTAATATAGTAGTTTTCTAATTATAAGGCTCTTTGACGCTACATTATATTATCTTCTGAGTTAATTTGACTTGTTGGTGGGTTGGTTTTTTATAAAGTGTCTTGAATTGATTGGTAGTTACCAACCAACAAAAACTCGTTGCCAGTCTCTTTAGGTGGTAAAACCCCCCAATTTTACCAGATTAGAATTAGGATTAGATCTAACTTAGGATTTTTTAGCATAGGTTTATTGACATTAGATTATAAATTAACTTAAGATTAGATAACCAATATATTAATAAAATTAGAGAGATTTAACCTCGTTCTTGCAATAAAGCTTGGTTGTTCGACACCCTTACTTCCACGAATTCTACCAACCCCGATGAACGCGGGTTCACTGCATGGTAAAGTTATGTTTGTTTATTTTTGGAATTTATTTAGTCGCAATCACCCACACACAAATAAATCCAAAAAATATAAATTTTAAAACTCTTGGTTTTCATTTAAAATATATTACCACACACAAGACACATCAGTCATTCAACATACATTTGCCACAAGTCACATTAACAAAATTAACATTCGAGGTCTTAGTATTCAAACTGTCATTACACATAGTTACAGACATTTTATTTTTAGAAAACATAAAATTCCTACGGTGGTATTTATCTTCATTCATTTTTACTTGGGTATCATGTTATGTAAGATCTATCTTTCTAATTGATTGCTCTTAATGGCTATCGCTACTAACACTTAGGAAAACATAATAATAAAATTAGTTTGGGTATATTACTCACTCTTTATAGTGTGAAAAAGACAGAAACACGTTTTGTTTAGGTTTTCCTATATAATTGAGATTTGAATCGAGGTATACTGATTATATGAGTATATTTCTAGTTTGTGTAAGCCCTTAGTTACTATTGTTCTTGTTCAAGTTTGTACATTCCTGGTTTGCAATTCACGTTTGTTGTTCTTTTGACCTTGCCTTGATTCACTTTCTTAGGGAAAGATCTGTGTGTGATGAGTTTGATGTGGGACTGGGGTTTTTTGAAAAATCCCTTGGCAAATTTTTTCTGTATAATCGACCTTTGACTTTGAAAAAAATCTTTTCTTTTTGGAAGAGAATCTAAAAAAAGGAGTCGGTTTACCTATAAATCGGATATGATTTAGATTGTGAAATTTAAAAAGCATGCGGGGTCTGTATTTTTCGAAGTGATATAGAAGTTAGTAATGTGAATACCGAATGGTTTTTACAAAATTAGTTAGATACATCTATATTTTCCTTGCATATTTGCAATGAGTTGCTTTAGCTCCCTAATTGCAACGTTCTTGTTTTGAAGTTGAGCTTTCAATTCGTTTATTTCGAAAAATTTAGGAAACTCAGGAGCATCCTGATTTTGACATGGTGTTTCATTTTAAAAACTTTGTTTGTGTGTTTGTAAAGGACAATTATAGAGAAGAAATGCAAATGTTTCTCAGTTCATCAACTTTTTTGTTACAATTTATTATATGGATCTTATTTTCGATTTTTTTGCAGTGCTTTTTTTTCTTTTTTAAAGTCACATCATCAATATGCGTTACATTTAGCTACATGATCTAAATAATCACATGTAAATCATTGAATTCATTCATGTTTAGAATTCACACAATTGTATGTATTCATGTGATCAACATAGTTAAGAAGTCCTTTTTAGAAGTTCGTGATTCGTTTTCGTTCGGCAAAACTATGTTGTATTGCAGGTCTCAATTTGAAGATTGAAGAGGATTCAACTTATTTTCATAGAGATATAAATCTACTCAAATCTTGGACCCATTTCAGCTTTATAAAGTGTTGATTAAATTCAGTAATCAGCAGGTTGTTAATCGTATTGCAGTTGGAAGTTGGATTCCGTTTCTGTTCAATGACTGCTTTCATTTCTGGAGTGACTGGAATGTTCCAGTACGTGTCATTGATTATGTCAAAACAATATTTAAGCCCATTATGAAACGACTGAACATCTTGTTTTATAAAATCAAATTTTTCACAACTTTTACATTTTTGAGACCATGGAAGTGTTTCGTCCATTCGTTTTTCTAACAAAATCATTTTCTTTATAAAAAACCTCATTGGTTAGATGTTTGTTCTTTTCAGTGTTGGTATATTAGTACACTCTTGTGTTGTTTTGTATAAAATCATTTTGAGTTTGTTCAGCTGACTTTTCACGTTGAGGAACAAACAAATCGTAAAGGTTATTTAAGTTTTTATAATCAAAAGGTTTGATTAAATCACTTAATTTTGATCAACTTTCTTGGGCAAAACAAATCGTTTTGTCAGATTCAGGAGCTGATAACGCTCATTTTATACATATTTATATATATGACAGTTATTCTATACTTTTAATATATATTTATTGGTTAAAATAATAATAACTTTTTCGAGATTAATGACTAAGTTTTGATATTTAAGGTTCATAGTACGTAATTACGTTGGAAGGAAGTAAACAGAAAGAATACATGAGATTTGATAGCTTAAAATGAAGAAGTAATCAATCATATGCTTCATAGGCTTCCATCTATGAATCATCTTGTTCTCTGATTTTTGTGTATAACATCAATTAGGTCCTACGAAACTTCGTTTTTCTTGACGTTGATTAGGCGGCCACATTCCACGGCACTCGGCCACCCACATGACCAGGAAACGGATTTTGTATCTACATGTTTGAAAATTGGTCTCACAGGAGCTGAAATTACCCCTATTAAATCTGCCGCATCTTCCCAAAAAAGTGCAGCGTACTTCAACTATAGCATGTATTGCCCGTAACGACATAGCCAAGTACGGCGCACTTTTTCATAACAGTTGAGCGGTTTTGGCTCTGTTTGCTAATAAATATCCTCCTTTGGCTCTCCTAAATCACACAATCTTACACAAATCAATCTAGTTCGATTACACCACTTAATATAGGGATTTTTGGGGATTAATGCTTAACAAACCTTTGATCCAAGCAACCCTTGGTACCATGAAATCTCTTGATCATACTTCCACTCAATCGAAGCCATGCCAGATGATATTGGCTTGTTATTTCTTGATCCTACAAGTGTGGTGACAGCACCTTATTGATTTGGGATAATAGGAATCAATAGCTTGGGTTATTGATAATATTTTTTAGTTGAAAAAGCTTGTAATCTCCATCTTTTGATCTTATAAATTTGGTACACTTCTATTATCTTTTGATATGATAGTTTCTGAATTTTATGAGTTAAATATTTGTATTACTTGTTTGATTATGGAGTAGTGGTCTTGTGTTTGTTTGGGCCATATGTGATCTTTGATATGGAGCTTTTGAATATGTGTTTATTGACATGGTAAAACATATTTTATATAAGAATATAGGTCAAAAGGGTTTTTATATATGTTTTCTATCATTCCACTTATTATATTGGTTATAATAAACTTAGATTGGTCATAGATGTTTGTTGTTATTAATCAATATAATCACTAGTTACATTTAAAGGCCGAAAGGATTTGTAACTTGTGTTATCGTTACTTCTAAACTTATAAACACTATATTAATACTCATTATCTTAGTGATCATTTCCTAAACAACCATACTTTAATTCCTTGCTTTCATCATCTCTTAATCGATTTCTTTACAATATTCAATATATGCACGTTTTTGTTAATTTGATAAGTGACAATTATTTTAGCCTTATCACCTTCATTACAAACATTGAAAACTACAATTCTCTTGGGATGACCTAGACTTACCTAAGCTATACTATACACGAAATAGTACACTTGTCCGAGTGTTGTGTTTTAATAAAAATTTGTATGTCTAGTATTATAAATTTAAAGATTTGTAAAAACACACATCAGGAAGACTAAACTTTTAGCGAAAGTTATCATCTATAGCATCCTATATCATAATAGACTGTTAGATTTCTGCACTTTGAGCTTCTTGAGGTATAGGGTATTGACAAACTTGTTTTACAATTATACGTTAAGCATAATCATTGTTTGAACTGACTGATCGGTTTTATAAACAATGTCATTCAAAACTTTGACTTAGTTTTCCCAACTGATGATCTTTTCTATGTCTTTATCTTTACGAGTTTTGAAAAACTTTTCCTGTTGCTCTTCTTGAAATGAAATTGTAGAAATTGTACGTTTATGTGCAAAAAACTCGTTTTCCATTTTTTGAAATCATTTTATTCAAACCTAATATTTTTCTAGTATAAGCACTAAATGATTTTTCAGTTTTGACTTTTTTTTCTTCGAGTAAACCATAAGTTGTTGCACATTTTTCATGAGCATTTTTTACAAAATCAGTATCTCGATACCTCTGAAGCTTAGTTTTTGAGAACATGTTTGCTTCTCTTAAAGCTTTGTTTGACGATTCTAAAGAATTATTTGTTTGTTTGCTTCCATCAATTTCAATTTTCATTTATTTAATTAAAAAAAGCAAGCGAGGTTTAACGTCTTTTGAAGCTTTGATCATCCTGGGTCAGCCTCTTCTCTATTTTAATCATATATGATTTTTGGGGGGGGAAAATTTCAATGTGATATATAGTATCACATGTACTCCACCATGTTTGTGTCTATTACCCAAGTTCAAGTTGTTTCAAGATTGTTGTATGTCATTGGAATAACATTTATATATCTTCTTTCAATTGTTTTGTACCTATTTTGTAATCCTCAACAGCAAAGGAGTAGGTCCTCAACGTTTGTACAGCATCATTATAGAGTGCCTCTTGATATTCTTGTTCCCCATGTTCATTGTAAATGTGCTTCCAATATTCATGATCTTAAGGGTTCCAATCATCCTGGTTTATCTACATATACAATTAGCTTGTTCTGCACTCAATTAAATCCTAGCTTCCTCTTACTTACACAAAAACATCTTCTTTTGTGATAAGCGAAATCCTGTGCCCTTTTTGGTTTCTTACATTCCTTGGATACATGCCCAAATTCCTTACAGTTGTAACACTGAATCCCAGTCTGCTGAACTACCTGAGTACCTACATTTTCCCTAGCATCAACAACAATTAACTGCCCTTTGAGTTATCTTTCCGCCAGTCTGTCTGTTAGAATCTTGGAAAGGTTGTATTCTTCAAACTATTTGTTATTTCTGGTGTTTTGATGACCTTATGCAGTGTGTTGCATTTAGGTTAGGTTTGTAGAGATTTTCTTGAAAGGACATTGGAGATTGTTGTAAAGTCATCAACAGTTTGTCAATCTCTTTCTCTTTTAAAGATGCATCATCATCAGCAACTACTTTGGGTTCTGGATCATATGTAAGTGGAGGAGAATTGGTAATTGCTTTATCTCTATTTTTGGTTGCAGCTTGTGATCTGGTTGATGAACTTTGAGTGTAGTGTGTGGTATTGGGTTGAGGATAAGTGTAAATTGTTTTTGTTTTGAGAAAATAAGTGTAAGTGGATTAGTTGTACGTTCTTGTCTTTCAGATCTTATCTCATTTAACTTCATTTGGTCTGTTTGTTCTTGCTTCAGGATGTCATGAAGTTTATGATAGAAGATTGTTCTTTTTTAATTGTTCTATTTGCCTTAACATTGAGTTTGTTACAAACCTTTGCCCATTATGGTCTAAGTTAGGAAATTATTAACTAAACTATCTCATTGATGATTGGTGACTTGTGACATGTGGATTTTAACAAAGCTAATCATCTTTTATGAATAGACACACTTAATGTTTAATATGAATTATGTAGATTCCCAATTCTGTAGTGAGGTAAAATCTGTTCTCAATTATTCCCAATACATAGTTGTTTTTAGGATCTTGTTCATTGTTTGACCTCACATTGTTTTACAACCTTTCAATTGCTTTCCACATCTCCATAGAATTCGGACAAGCATCAATTATAGAATAAATATCATTATCAATTCCTGTAAGAATGATTTGAACAGCTTCAGCTTTAGTATTGATCCATTTCTTAATGTCTTCTGATATAGTTGCAAATGTTTCCCTTACCTCTTCCCTTGGTTTTTGTTGATGTGGAGTATCATCATTACCAGGTGTACATGTGTTGCATCAACATTAGTAGCTATGAACTTGTATTGGTATGGTGGATTCTTAAGACAGAAGTGGATAAGCTCATGGTTTGGTTTGGTGTCAATGTTTCTTTTGATTCGGGATTTCCACTGAACGTAGTTACCAGGTGCTAACATTGGAGGACGATCTTTACCACCATCTTCCATGATGGCATTGTGAAGAGCACTTGATGTTTGATTTTGTAAATTGTTATTGGTATTTGATATTTTGATGTTGTTGTGAATGGATATAATATCTTAAGTTTATGTAGTGATTGTGATGTGGTTGTAAACTTTCTTTAATGAGTAAGGACTAACGGATGAATATAGAATCCTGTAAGGATGAACTTTGTAGTTTTCTTTCAACTTTGAGGACCAAAACTATAATCGCCAGAACTCAAAACACAAGGATCACCGCCAGTAAACTTGATATAAATTTGCGGGATAAAAACTTTACATTGGGAACCTATAAACCGCGGGTAACAACCTTGTATCCCTGCGGATCAAACTTTATGAAAAATCATATAGAGGCGGGGTATAAAATCTTGTATTCGCATGTACACAAATCCTCTAATTATACCGTGAAAATAAACTTGACTTAAAATCCTGATAACCAGGGAGGGAGAAATTTTTGTGATTTCAGTGGGACACAAATTGGACAATATACCGCGGGTAAACACTTGGATAATCCTCAGGATAACAAATAACAATTAACCGCGGGATATCCTGGATATAACCGCGGTTAAAATCTTTACTTACTCAACATGGTAAACACGGTGAAGCCAAACTGGATTAAATGCGGATTATATATCGTATATTTCACTGCGGCCACTTTTCTTTAATCTCTAGGATTAATCTTGTTAACCTGTTTAACACGAGTTCTTGTGAGATATTCTGGCCGCTTACATCTCTGGTATTCCGTGGGATTATAAATTCTTATACTTTTTTTTCTTCTAGCTGGTTAAACCATGTGGAGATGAAGGTCCAATTTAAGCCCAGGACGCAAAGCTATGTTTTAAGCTAGATTCAAGGTTAATAAGCCACAAAATACTCAACGTAATAAGCTGCAAAACTTTTAAAAGAAAAATACATGTTTTTGTAAGATTTTCGAATGGTTTTAAGCAAAAAGAAAAACTAAATAAGCTATTAAATAAAAACTTAAAAATAAGTTGTTTTTAAAACCATTGAAGCTACGCAAAATAGATTATCCTAGTAATCATATATCGAAATCTCAAACAATGAAAGATACAAGCTTTGGTTAAAATTAGCCATCAGAAAAAGACCTGGCCGAACTAAAAAACTATCCAAAATTATGCCCTTAATAAGCTGCGTATAAGCTATAAAAAATCCACACACGAAACAACAAAACCCCTTGGCTCTGATTTTCAAATGTACTCCCACTATTGATCCATAAACACAACCTAAATACCTTAAATCTTAGAGAGAGAGAGAGAGAGAGTTTTAGAAAGAGGAAGAAATAAGAGAAGGTGGAAGATTACTACATTGAATATTTGGTAACGGATTGTGCAGTTTATGTATTGACATACTGGCTTCGAAAGGGGATCAAATGAGTTTGGGCGTGTAATGATGATGTGCCAAGGGGTGAGTAAAACGGGACTCAATATTAGAGTTTATAGTCGGGTTGGGATGCGTGTGGGGGGGGGGGGGGGCGAGAAGGGGGGGGCGGGGGGAGGTGTGTGTGGGGAGGTGGGGGGTGGTGGGAGTGGCGTGCACCGGGGTGGTGTGGGGAGGTGTGGCAGGGGCATCGGTGGGACGGGGGGGGTGCGGGGGATGTGGGAGGAGAGTGAAGGGGGTGGGGGAAGGGTGCGGTATGGAGTGAGGGGGGGCGGCGGGGAGGAGGTGGTGGGGGGGGGAGGGGTGGGGGTAGGGCGCGAGCGGCGGTTCTGGGGGAGTGAAGTCGGAGGAGGAATTGAGGAAGGGGGTTGGGGGGGGGTTGATGGGGGGGTGCGTGAGGGGGAGTGTGGTGGCCGTTGGGGAGGAAGTTGAGGAGGGGGGATGTAGGGAGGACGCGAGGGTGGAGGGGGGGGAGAGGGGCGGGCGCGCTGGTGTGCAGTAGAGGGGGAGAGGGGAGCGCGTGTAGGGGGGGGGTGGGGGGGTAGGGGGAGGGAGGGGGGAGGGGGCGGGGGTACGGGGGTGGGGGAGGGGGGGGGGTGGGCGGGGCGGCCGGGGGGTTGGGGTGGTGGGGTGGGTGGGTAGGGTGAGGCGGAGAGCAATGGAGGCGCGGGGGGTGTGAAGGGGGCATGAGGGGAGGTGAGGGTGGGGAGGGGGGGGGGGGGGGGGGGGGGTGGAGGTCGGGGTGGGTGACTAGTGGCTGGGGGGACGGAGGGTAGGTGACTAGTTGGTCCGGGGGGGGGGCGGGGATCCAGCGCGGGGGAGAAGGGGGGGGTGTGCGGGGAGGGGTGGAGTGGGGGGGGGCGTGGGGTGGTGGGGGAGGGGATGGATGTTGGTCTGGGGGAGGGGGAGGGCGGGGGGGGGTGCAAAAGGTTGGGATGGGTCGAAAGTTGTGGGGGGAGGCGGAAGGGGGGTAGGGTGGGGGGGGCTGGGGGCGGCGTGGGGCGTTTTTACGCCACCCATATATGTTGCCCCCTGCTAATCATCCTCCGGAGTGAGTGTAAGTTTGTGGCTTTTTGCTCGTAATGAGTATCTATTGGAAGTATTTTAGTAGGTGTTGATAAGCAATTAAATCAAACCTGAGGCCTTGCCATCTATTTATAGGTGATGATATAAGGTAGAAACAAGGATTTGCCACATAAACCGGTTCTCCTGGGGTGTCCTAAGTATTTAGGGGTAATTACAGGGTTAAGATACCACGATCTGTACCTTGGCGGGAAAGCTTTGGTAGATAGGGAGAACGTGGATTTTGAATTGACCAAGTTTGACCTTTGTCCTAGTTTCATCGAAGACCTCCTACCGTTGTAGGGTGTGATCATTGTATGGCAGATTCCCATATTGTAACTCATCACTCAAAGGGTGGTTATACAACCACTTAGAAAACTATTTAAGGGTTCTAGGGGGGTTTTGATTGGGAAGTAGGTTCCTTTCGTGCTCGATGAGGAGCGGAGGCCTTCAAGCTGAAGGGCATGTTACTTCATAAAGCCCCCAATCGATTGTGATGATTACATCTATGGTGCATTGCTTTTGACTTTCATTATAAAAAAAGTATCGAAGGCACAAATCGAAGACTAAAATACACATGATGTATGCATTAAATGCTAATCCCATTTGATAGGGAGTTAGTTACAAAGTGACCCCAAGATAATGAAGAGTCCTTCTAGGTAAATGTAAATGTCTCATCTCTGGCTCAGATCTTGAAATTCAAAATTACACGGATATCCAGCCGCACACGTATACGAACCGCAATTCACTCCTTCCGTTATATAAACAATTCACTGTTAAGCCTTATTTTTACCTTTACCTTTACCTTTCTTACTTAATCATCATTGCTAATTCTTTTTTTCCGCAAGGTAAATCTTCCTTTCTCTCTCTTTTCATAGATGCCAAATTCATCATCGCTTCACAAACATGTATCTTGACTAAAGATGAATTATCCTAATTGGTTGCTGATTATGACATTCTTGAAAATTGTACTAGATGGTTCTCTATTGCGAGAGATCCCAAACCAATTTTTGATGCTCTCATCTTTGGGTTTGTTCAGGTTAAATGCCCATCATTACATTTTTTTCCAATCTTAGGGTATATATCCCCAAGTTTATAGTGAAAAACTGAATTAATTTCCAAAGTAAATATTTCCCGATTTAATCTGTTTGGAATGATAAAACTCAACCTATCATTAATGTGCAAAGCTTACCGATGGCTTGGAGCCAATCGTTGACCTCATCTCTGAGCATTCTTAAAGCTTGGTTCCCCACTTGGTAATCTAGTTGACCTCTAAATAGGATGGTTCTGACATACCCAAAGCTTTAACCAAACATATAACCCATATTGAAGGCTGGGAAGGCAGCTTCTTTTTCATTGAAAACAAGATAGTTTCTTCCGAATATCCTGAACTCCTTCTTGAATATAACAAGCTGGAAAAGAAGTATTTCAAAGATGTGGCTCCTACACATGCTCTACAACCAAATTTCCACTTATCCTTGTAATTTCCGTGTTAGGATTAAAAGCTTCTTGATGCTGTTTGAAAGTAACTGCTGCTAAGTTAGTGCTGCTGGAATAAAAGTTAATGTTGCTGCTTACAACTGCTGAAGGATTACAACTGCTAGAAGAGTTTCTACTGTCAGGAAGATAAAGACAAGAGAAAGGATTAAGATGAAGATTGTTTATCAAGATTACTTCCAGGATAAGTATGAGATATTTTTGTAAAAGATGCGTATAAGTTATTTGTTTAGAAGATCATGATAACTTACGAAAATATTGTAAGCCTGTTAGGACTCCTTTGTTTATAAAAGGGGGTCCTACGGTATAGAGTTTAATGTACCCAATTCATACATATTCATACGTTTTGATATATAGCTTCAAGGTTGTAAACTCTAGTACTACACAGAGTACTCGTATTATTGATAATATTAATATTGGAGCTTTTTAGTGATATCATTGTTTATACAATTTATTGTTTCATTAATATTCTGCTAAGTATTAAAGAGTATATTCCGCATACTCTTTAGTATTCACAAAGTTTCTATCATCGTTGTTTTGGATTTATCCAAAGTAACTTAACCTTTACATGCTATGGGAATCGATTCTTAAAGTTGGGATATCAAGTGGTATTAAGAGCTTGTGGTCTCAAAATCTTTGATCTTGATATAGAATCCTAAACAGATGTACTCTTTACTCACAAGGAAAGAAGTGGATCTAGAAACTACACAAACCCTCTACTATTGCAAAGTTGACCATTCGCAAAACTGGGTGAATATGATATGTGGAGGGCTAGGATTGAAGCATACTTTAAAGTACCAAGGACTAATGCCTTTTTGAGATGTCATAAAGGGATGGAAACTCATTCAAAACAGTTGCTCAAATAACATCATCTTTGCTGATGGTTACACCTCAACTGCTACTAAACCAGGTCCCTGTAACTTTTAAAGAAGTGGTTACAAAAGAAGAATTGATGTGTAGAAAAAGGAAAGTATGTTACTGATGGCCATTCCTATATGATCATCTAATGAACATTTTATCAGTCAAGGATGCTAAGATTTGTGTGCTGCTATACAAACAAGATTTGGTGGCAATGAAGCCACAAATAAGACTCAGAAGACTCTTCTGAAGCAAATGTATGAGAACTTTAGTGCTCCAAGCACAGAGTCTCTTGACTCTATTTTTAACAGGCTTCAGAAGATTATAAGTCAGCTGGCTATTACTGGGTTGAAATATTTACACACGAAGATTGACAAGTTGAAATTTTGAGTTTTGAGAGAGTCTGCCTTCTATGGCTCATGTTTGGTTGGAGGAATAAACTTGATCTAGGACACATGAGCTTTTTATAATCTCTACAACAATTTCAAGATTGTTTGAACAAGAGGTTAAAGGAACTGCAAGCTCTAGCTCAAGCTCAAGTTCTCCAATATATGGATGTTGTGTCTTCTCCCTTGGCTAGTACTTATGAAGTTAATATGCTTATGGAGTAGTACTGCTTAAACACTCAGTTTAGCCCGAGCTAGCACTCAGTTAGCACTGCTAAGTACTCAAGGTTGTAGCTGATACACTTAAGTGATGACACTGTTTATGCATTTTTGGCCAGTCAACCAAATGGGTCTCAACTTGTATATGAGGACCTTGAACAAATCCATGAAGATGACATTGAAGAGATAGATATTGTTAATGGGCATGTTAGCATTACTATGAATGAGGACAAGAAGGTTTTTTCTAGAAAATGGTTGAAAGATCACTATCAATTGGGGAGTTGAGCACAGCTGGATATTGGAATTAAATCCCAAGGTAGAGGTGTTTCAAACTGCTCCATAAGATAGGGAGTGACACAGTTTGTGAACTCTTAAGGATAATGAGAGGAGGACCTAGGAACTAAGATAGCAGAAATAGGAAATCAAGCAACTTAGAAAAGACTGTAATTGTGGAAGAAACTTATTAGTCGCAAAGCCGATGGTGTCTTATTGATGGAGCTGGTTTTGAATGGAAGCTATATGACAGATAAATGAAGTCCTACAAACATGGCCTCTTATGACCTTTTTAGACTCCGAGATACATATGACAAAACTTGTTCAAAACTTGTCTAAAAAGCTTGTAAACTCTTAAAACTTAACTATGTGATGATTTAAGAATAGAGTTTAACTCAAATCTGAGTTAATTTAGCTGCAGATATAAAGAAGAGGGTTAAGCATATGATGAAGGAGCAACTTGTCTTTTACAAAAATGAATGAGGTTATGTGTTTTTTTGGTGAGCACTTGCTATTCTTAAAAGATAGATATCTCATATAAAGTCTTATAAAATTAGTACTGCTTAACAACGTGAGTTAGGAAAAGTTAAGCAAGAAAAAAAAAGCAATCAAAAGTAAGAAAATTTAAAAATGCTTTCTAAGAGCTTAGACAAATTAATAGGGAGTCAGAATAATTACTAAAAGTAGAATAGTGTGGGGGTTTATAAGCTAGAAATGAGGTTTCCACCTCCCTTTTATAGAGGTTATTTTCACCTCTCCAAAGTTTGATGTGTCCAACTCTAGGTCAGTGTGAGTTCCAAACAGGTTGAGTTTGAAGGCTATGGACCTAAGTACTAGTAAGAGTGTTAGTGAAGATATGTTTTCTTAATGAGGTAGGGAATCGATTTTGAAAGCCCCATTGGTTTTAAGGAGTTGGTGTCAGATGATAAAGTTAGGAAGAAAATTGTATTTGTCCTACTGGTTTGTAAGGTGATAATTTGTATAGACACATAAAAACAGTGTGTGAGAACCAGTTAGGAATCTCAGTTAAGTATAGCTAATGTACAGGTTACATAATTCCTAGGGGAAAATCAAGGAAGAAACTAGTATAATGTAGATGTCCCAAACAGCTTAGGAAGTGCATTTGTGATTGTACAACCAATAAAGCTTGTTTGTGTGGATGTTAATTGACCTTGACAGGCTCACTACAATTGTACATCAAAAGGGAAAAGGGTGTATAGGAATAATTATTACAAGGTGAATTTCAATTATTTTGCTAAGAAAAGACTCATCTAAGTGGTGCTCACATGAACATGCTCAAGGCAGTTCTAATGAAATCTGTTAGCCTAAAATCACTTAATACTGCTCAGGCGCTATTAATACTGCTCATCCCTAGAATAAACTACTGTTATATAGTGCGAGGACCAAGGTTACATTTTTTTAATCAGACACGCAATCAACTGTAGAAAGAGCACTATCAAATAAGGAACATCAATTAACTCTAACAATTAATTTTAGCCAAAAGGTTAATACTACTAAGGGAAAAGTTAGTAACAGACTAGGGCCAATTTCTGTAGTACGTAATGCTGTGAGGGCAAAACTAGGTTAATGGTGTTAAGGGCCTTGGCTATGTTGGGTTTGGACGACCTACCAATTACTAGTGCATTCATTACTTTGAAAGAGAACATAAATTATGTTGATGCATATAGGCAGAATCCAAGTTAATGTGTATTGGGTCCCAAAGGAAACTAATTTCGCCTTATTTTTATGTGAAAGGGTTCATCAATAAAAATACGGAGATGATCTATAACGGGCTATGTTGATAGTGGATGCTCAAGGCACATGACAGGGAACATGTCCTATCTCTCAGACTTTCAAGGAATTTGATGGAGGATATGTTACCTTTGGGGGAGGAGCCAAAGGAGGGAAAATTACTAAGGTAAAGAAACATCTGTAAAAATGGTAAGCTTATTTGAGGATAGGTTACTTTGTCAAGGAGTTACAGTTTAACCTTTTTAGTGTTTCACAGATGTGTGACAAAAAGAACAGTGTTCTTTTTACTGACACTAGATGTTTTGTTTTGTCTCCTGACTTTAAGTTAGCTGATGAAAGATGAAAGTATTTACTTAAAGTTATCTAGAAAGGAACATATGTATGTGTTGTGTTATGATGAATATTATTCTTAAGAGAGTTTAAGTGTCTTGTTGCAAAGGCCACACTTGATGAATCAATGCTTTGGCATAGGAGGCTAGGTCATGTAAATTTTAAAACTATTAATAAACTTGTTAAGGAAAATCTTGTGAGAGGTTTACCTATAAAACATTTTGAATGACAAACTTGTTCTGTGATTGCCTTAAGGGAAAAGCAACACAAAGCCTCTGTAAGTCCAAAAGTTTGTAGAACTCTTATTACTCAGCCTATATATCGTTGCATGTGGATTTGTTTGGTCTTAACTTTTGTTAGCTAGTTAATGAATAGAGAAATTATTTTAGTTGTTACTGGTGATGTTTTAGATAGCAGAGTTTACTTGGAGTTTTCTTTCTAGCAACTAAGAGGATGAATATCTAAGTGGTATTTATTAAGAGCTTTATGAACTAAAATAGAAAATCTAGTTGATATAGAAGTAAAGATAATCAGAATGTGACAATGGAATCAAAGGTCAAAAATAGAGTTAGAATGAGTGAATTTTGTGAACAGAAAGGCATTAAGAGGGAATTTAGTGTAGCTAGAACTCCTCAGCAAAATGGTGTTGCTGAGAGGAGAAATAGGACACTAATTGAGGCTGCTAGAACCATGTTAGCTGACTCTAAGTTACCTACTACATTTTGGGCTGAAGCAGTTAATACTGCTTGCTATGTGCAGAATAGGGTATTAGTAGTTAAGCCTCATAACAAGACCCCTTATGAACTGTTTAGAGGTAGAACACCTGCTCTAAGCTTCATGAGACCATTTGGGTGTCATGTTACCATTCTTAATACCTTAGATTATTTAGGCAAGTTTGATGGAAAGTCAGATGAAGGATTCTTTGTTGGATACTCAATGAATAGTAAGGCTTTTAGGGTATACAACATTAGAACAAGGAAAGTAGAAGAAAACTTGCATATTAGGTTCTTGGAGGATAAGCCTATTATTGCAGGTGATGGACCAATGTGGCTGTTTGATATTGATGTTCTGTGAAAATCAATGAATTATGTGCCAGTTGTTGCAGGTACAAACTCTAATGATCTTGTAGGTACAGAAGAAAGTATTGGTGCATGTCATTCTAGCAAGGAGACAGGATCTAGCCAAGACTACATATTGATACCACTGTGAAAAGATGGTTCACTATTTGATTCTTCTTTAAAGAGTGCTAGTAATGATGAACCACAACCTTTTAGTGATGCTGGAAAGAAGGATGATGAAGGTGTATGTAAAGAAAGTGGAATGGCTGATTAAGAAAAATATGAAAACAACGCTCAAGGTGTTAATACTGCTGGTCCAAGTATTAATACTGAACCAAACATGTTTTCTTTGAGAGATAATACTACAGCCACACATGCTGATTTCTTTGGTGATGAAACAAAAGTGGATATGAGCAACATTACTACCACATATCCAGTTCCTTCTACTCCAAATACAAGAATCCATAAAGAGGTCATTCCATTGATCATGTGATTGGTGATATACAGTATGGTGTTATACTGAAAGGAGAATGACAAAGACTATAAATTAACAAGGGTGTTTTATGTGTTGTTTATGAAGGGATAAACTCATATAAGACTTCATATATCTGTTTGCTTGTTTCCTTTAAGGAAGAGCCCAAAAAGGTAATCCAAAGCATTAAAAGATCCTAGTGGCTATAAAAGCTATGCAATAGCGATTCTGCTGTTCAAGTTACAATAGGTTTGGACTTGGTGGATTTACCACTTGGCAAAAGAGCCATTAGTACTAAATGGGTGTACAGGAACAAGAAAGATGAAAGAGGTATTGTAATTAGAAACAAGGTAAGGCTCGTTGCACAGGGTTACACTCAAGAAGAGGGAATAGATTATGATTAGGTTTTTGCTCCAGTCTTCTAGGATTTGAAGTAATTAGGCTGTTCTTAGATTGCCTCATTCAAAGACTTTGTAGTATTCGAGTTGGATTGTGCAGGTGTGCATATCTAATATGGTAAGATTGAAGAGGAAGTTTATGTCTGTCAACCTCTAGGGTTTGAAGATCCAGAGTTCCCTGACAAAGTTTATAAGGTAGAAAAGGCATTATATGGTCTACATCAAGCTCCTAGAGCTTGGTATGAGACTTTATCTACCTATTTATTGGACAATGGATTTCAAAGAGGTCAGATAGATAAGACTTTATTCATTAAAAGAGTCAAAAGTGATATTCTACTAGTTCAAGTATATGTTGATGATATCATTTTTGGATCTACTAAAAAGGAGTTATGCACTGAGTTTGAGAAATTGATGCACAAGAAGTTCCAGATGAGTTCTATGGGTGAGCTCACTTTCTTCTTAGGACTACAAGTGACACAGAAAGATGATGGGATTTTCATCAGTCAAGACAAGTATGTGGATGAAATTTTGAAGAAGTTTAGTTTTTCAACTATGAAGACAGCAAGTACACCCATGGAGACTTCAAAGCCATTGCTCAAGGATGCAGAAGCTAAAGATGTTGATGTTCACTTATATAGATCAATGATTGGCTCATTGATGTATTTAACATCTTCAAGGCCTGATATAATGTTTGTTGTATGTGCTTGTGCAAGATTCCAAGTCACACCTAAAGTTTCACATCTTCATGTTGTGAAAAGAATCTTTAGATACTTGAAAGGTCAACCTAAACTGGGCCTTTGGTATGCTAAGGATTCACCATTTGATTTGGAAGCTTATACTGACATGTCTATGTGGTGAAAGTTATAGACATGAAAAATCCTTAACAGTTGTCTTTTCTGGAAGAGATGATTTCATGGCTAATGTAGAGCAAACTATAGTTGCCAACTCTACTACTGAAGCAGAATATGTGGCTGCTGCTAGTTGTTGTGGACAAGTACTCTGGATTCAAAATCAAATGCTGGATTATGGATACAATTTCATGATAATAAGAGTCCTCACATTGATATTGAATAGCGCAATCTTCATAGTTAAGAATCCATTATTTCACTCAAAGACTAAGCACATTGAGATTAGACATCACTTTATCAGAGATTCCAATAAAAAGAAGCTTATTCAGATGATAAAGATTCACACATATCAGAATGTTGTAGATTTGCTACAAAAGCATTTGATGTTGGCAGATTTCAATATCTGATTGCAAGTATAGGAATGCTTAACCTCTAAAGTATTGATTGAGGGGAGGTTAATTGCGTTAATATGCAACGGATTATGCACTAATGATTCTTGAAATGAAATGGAACAACAGCCAATGATGAAATTCAAGTTAGTGCTGTTGGACTAACTTTCTACTGGTAAGTATAATTAGTGCTGCTAGTTATACTTAATACTGCTATGTTAATGCTGTTAGTTATACTTACTACTGTTTGGTATAATTAATATGGTGAGAATTGAGAGAAATTAGTGAGCATAAAAATAGAAAGAGAAATGTGTGAAAATAAAAACAGATAGAGTAAATTGGTGAGTAAAAGAAATGAGAGAAATAGTAAGCTAAAAAACAGAAAAAGAGATGTGTGAAAATAAAAACAGATAGAGTGAATTGATAAGTAAAAGAAATAAGAGAATTAGTGAGCTAAAAAATAGAAAGAGAGATGTGTGAAACAAAAATAGAAAGAGTGACTCTGTGAGCTAAAAGAAATGAGAGAAATTGGTGAGAATGAAAAACAAAAAGAGAGATGTGTGACATAAAAATAGACAGAGTGATTCAGTGAGAAAAAGAATTGAGAGATATAGTGAGAATAAAAACAAAAAGAGAGATTGTGATAATCCAAATTGATAATGGAAATGCTTTTTGGAATGAAATTAGAGTTAATGCTGGTGACTCAAATTAATGTTGTTAAGCATAAACTTACTACTACTAGTTAAGTTAATGTTGTCAGGCCTACACTTACTACTGCTAGTGTTAGTTAATGTTGTTAAGCATAAACTTACTACTGCTGGTTAAGTTAATGTTGCCAGGCATACACTTACTACTGCCAGTCTTAGTTAATGCTGCCAGTTTAAGTTAATGCTATTGAGGGTGATTTCATAAATACTTTGATTAAGGGTTTCAATCACTCATTCGATCGATTTTACACTTTGATATACTCTCTAATCATAAACCCTAACTCAATTTTATCATTCATCAAAACCCAACACAATGTCGAACCTAAAGTTTAGAAAACTCACAATTTGGTTTGGGTGTTTTGGAGAAACCCAAAGAAAGTGATGGGTTTGAAGGAATTATTAACTTTTTGAATGTAAGTTCTATCAGATATGCGCTAACGGTGAATCCCACTATCTATACTTCATGCATTAAGCAGTTCTGGGCTACTGATGATTGAGTTTGCAAATTGGTATTTGAATTTGACATTTTGATGAAGTTGTTGTAAATGGATATCGGATCTTAAGTGTTATGAAGTGATTTGATTGTGGTTTTAAATGAATTAACGTTCGCGGGATTTTACAAATCTTTGATTAAAACCAAGAAAAGAATCGTATCTTTCGTGGGATTTTACAAAATCAAGAAGAAATCGTGAATAAATAATTAATTGACGTTACAAGTATAATTAAGTTGATTGTTGGTTTGATTGGTTATATGTTAAGTCCAAAATGCTGTTCTAAGTCCTTCAAGTTTGTTTGTCTTGATGTTATGTTTTGATTACACAATGATTAATAGATTCCCAAATTCGGTCAAATACCACCTGTTGCGCGGATCGACCTTGAGACAAAACGCAAGGTTTTCAAAACAAGGGTTTTCAATTTGGGAAATTAGGTTTTCAAAACAGGGGTTTTCAATGGATAAAACCCAACCTTGAGACAAAACGCAAGCTGTCCTTGGCAAAACATAATGAGCAAAACGCAAGATCTTCTAGGCAAAACGCAGTAACTTTGGAAGCAAAACGCAGTGACTTTTTAAGCAAAACACAGTGACTTTTTAAGCAAAACGCAATGACTTTGGAAGCAAAACGCATTGACTTTTTAAGCAAAACGCAATGACTTTGGAAGCAAAACGCAATGACTTGAGCAAAACACAATGACTTTAGCAAAATGCAATAACTTGAGCAAAACGCAATGACTTGAGCAAAACGCAATGACTTGAGCAAACCGCAATGACTTGAGCAAAACGCAATGACTTAAAGAATGCAACTTAATGAATTGATAGACCTTTGTGCCAAATTGTCTGATAGGGTTTTTGCCTTGGAAAATACAAATACTTCTCAAGCTGTAGAGATTTCCACATTGAATGAGAGAGTTAAGAAGCTGGAGAAGAAAAGGAGGTCCAGAACTTAAAAGCCTAGAAGACTTACAAGGTTGGTTTGTTAAGAAGAATTAAATCCTCTAATGATGCTAGTTTGGGTGCTCAGGATGATGCATCTAAACAGTGGAGGAAAATTGTTAATCTTGATGCTGATGTAGAGGTTACTTTAGTTGATGAGGCTTAAGGGAGGATCGATGATAATTTAATGTTTGATACAGGAGTCTTTGATGAAGAGGAAGTTGAGGTTGAAAAGGTAGTTAGTACTGCTAAAGTTACTACTGTCAGTGCTACAACAACAACTGTTGATGAGTTGACTTTGGCTCAGACCTTAATAGAAATCAAAGAAGCTAAACCTAAGGCTGTTACAATTGCTGCTACAACAACTACAACTGCTTTTACAAGACCAAAGGCTAGAGGAGTTGTAGTTCAAGAGCCAAGTGAATTTAGAACAACAACATCATCTTCTCAACTTCCACAAGCTAAAGACAAAGGCAAGGCAAATATGATAGAACCTAAGAAGCCTTTGAAAAAGAAAGATCAAATTTTGGTGGATGAAGAAATTGCTTAAAGACTTCAAGAAGAATTGCAAGTTGAATTAGAAGAAGAGGAAAGGCTGGCAAGACAAAAAGAAGAAGAGGATAACTTAATTTCATGGGATAATACTCAAGCTATGATGGAGGAAGATTATGAGTTAGCTCAGATACTATAAGCAGAAGAACATGGTGAGTTGACCATTGAAGAAAAATCAAAACTGTTTGTAAAGATCATAGATAAAAGGAAGAAGCACTTTGCAAAGCTTAGAGCTGAAGAGATCAGAAGAAAACCACCAACCAAAGCCCAAAAGAGGAATCAAATGTGTACTTATTTGAAAAATATGGCTAATCATAAGCATAGTCAGTTGAAGAACAAAAGTTTTAAAGAAATTCATATGTTATTTGACAATACTATAAAGTGGGTAGATTCATTTGTTCCTATAGATACAAAGTTTGTGGAAGGAAGTAAAAGCCAGGCAGAAGGAAGTTCTAAGAGAACAGGAGAAGAACTTGAGTCTGATAATTCAAAGAAGCAAAAGATAGATGAGAATGTAGAAGCTAAAATGAAAAGGCTTATGGAGATAGTTCCTGATGATGAGGTAGCAATTGATGCTATACCACTAGCCACTAAGTCCCCAATCATTGTTGACTGGAAAATTATCAAAGAAGGAAATATGGGATACTTTTAAATCATCAGAGCTGATGGAAGTTCAAAGAGGTATTCATCAATGATTAGGATGCTTCAGAACATTGACAAAGAAGACCTAGAAACACTCTAGAAGTTGGTTAAAGCTAAACATGGGAATACAAGGCCAGAGGAGACATATGAAAGAGTGTTATGGGGTGATCTGAAGGTGATATTTAAACCTAATGTAGAAAGTGAAGTATGGAGAAATATACAAGGTTACAATGTGACAGTTTGGAAGCTATTTTCTTCAAGTGGAGTACATTTTGTGAGATTTCAAAATCTGCATATCTTTATGCTGGTAGAGAAAAAGTATCCACTCACACCTACAACAATCAGTGCGAAAAATTTTTTTTCAAAATAATGCTGCATATCTTTAAAATTGGGCTGGTAGAGAAGAAAGTAACCCACTTCACACCTACTACACTCACCCCACAAAAAATAATTAGTCTCGAACAAAAATGCCTTTCATACTAATCACATATTGAAATAGTATGGTCTATAAATAAAACTTTTTGAAACCCTGAAAAACCATGTCACGAATCCCTGGAAGGTGTTTGAAATCATAATACCCCACAGGTGATGGTGAAAGAAGACTCTGTTTTCAATAAAAAAAAATGAAGAAACTTAATTCAAGAAGAAGAATATTCAAGTTTAAATATATAAGGGAGGATTGTTTGGGATTAAAAATCTTTCTTATGTGTTTTGGGGGAAGTAACTGCTTTCTTCTAATAACAAAACTACTAACGGGGGGGGGGGGGGGGGGTAAACTACGGAAGACAACTTAGGGTAGAGCTGCTTGTCTACCCTACTGACCAATAACTGTGCGAGGGAGCCTAATTAGATGCAGCTTGGTATAAAAGTTAAATTATAATAATGGCCTGCAGACTTTTATACAACTCTGCGAAGGATCAACCAACATAAACTTTCTCATGCAACTCTTAGAAGAGTTTCTATTCTTCTAACCGTCAAAGGAAAAAACAAGAGAAAGGATTAAAGATGAAGAATTGTTATCACAAGATAAATCTTAACTGGGATAAGTATGGAGATATTATTTTTGTAAAAAAAGAACGTCTTGAGGGGGGGGGTTTATTTGTTTAGAAATCATGATAAATAATATGGAAAATATTGTAAACCGTTAGGGACTATAGGACTTTTTTTTTTGGGGGGGGGGTGGGGGTGGGGGGGTTGGGGGGGGAGTGGAGGGGGTTGGGGTCTTTTAAGGGGAGGAACTTTCCTTCTTGGTGGTAAAAGGAGGTCCTAGTGTATATAAGAGTTTAATAATAAATGTACCAAACATTCACTAACAACATTCATGGATTGGGTATGTGGGGGGGGGGGGTTCATGTATGTTAACGTTTTGATACATAGCTTTAAGGTTGTAAACCCTAGTACTACTCAAAGTACTCGTATTATTGATAATAATATTGGAGCTTTTTAGTGATATCATTGTTCATACATTGTTTATACAATTTGTAGATCCTAATTCAATATAGATCTTTCTAGCTTGTTAAGGGTTGTAGCCAATATGGATAGTTCCACACAAACTACAGGAGAAACAATGACTATAAACACTATAAGTTATGCGGAAACTAACTTATAATGCTAAGAAGAATAATAAATATTAATAACTAAACTTTTGTATTGATCTGCTAAAATAATTACAGATTACTAACTATGAGATTGCTTTTTGGTGAGAGATGTCTATTCTCTAATGCCGTAAGGTTCCTTTTATACACCAATGATAAACCCTAACAGACTTACAAAACACGTAAAAGATAATACATATCTTTTCCTATAATAATGCATATCTTTTCCTATAATATCTCATGCATATCTCTTAAACGGTACTAACTATTTTGTACTAACGGTACAAACTAATACTAATGGTACTAACTATAACTGTCGGTACTTTCTATTATAACTAGCAGTACTAAGTCAGGAAAGCATAATTCCCAACAATCCTCCCCTAAATATGTTTGTTGAACTTGTTTAACTTCATGTTTCTCTGATGTAGATATCTTGAATTTCATGAAGGATTCAAACACTCTGTCAAATCTTTGACTCAATCTGAGATAAACTTAAGTACCTTTGATTCTTTCTGTATCATTATAGGATCTTCACTTTTGATAATATTAAACTCTTGTACCATTATCTTTATCACTTAGCAGCTTACAATCCTTGTCTTCTCAGGTATATGTCTTGTCTGCAACACAGCTACATCTTTTTTGCAACAATCTAACTAAGTTGGCTTTGTAGTTTTTGGCATATTACCAGCCATTAACGGATTTGATTTTCCTTTACCAGTAGCCGCTTGCTCTGGGATAGCCAATTCTTCATTGTAAACAACAAGGTGAATTGAGAACCTTATAGTTTTGAGCAAACTATCAACTATCAATGGATTTGATTTATCTTTACCAAAAACTATTTGCTTTTGGACTAGTCAATGCTTCATTGCCATAACATGGTGCATTAATAACCATATAGTTTTTAGCAAACTATCAGCTATCAACAGATTTGATTTGTCTTTACCAGGAACTGTTTGATCCTGGACTAGCCAACTCTTTACTGTGAAGCAAGGTGAGTTGAGAACCATACAATTTTTGGTAAATTGTCAACCATAAACAGATTTGAGAAGTCTTTACCAACAAGCCGTTTTGCTTGTGGACCCGAGTCATTCTTAGTCTGTTTACCCATTAGGTGAACTGATGACCATTTGTTGTGTGGTTTTGAAACCAACACTCAAAGATCCTCCTCATCTCCATCAGAGTTTTCAGGTTCCAACTCTGTTCAAAAAATTATTTTTTTTTTTTTTAAAACCCCCATATGTTTGACCAAATCTAATCAACTCCAATGCCATAGTACTGTCTTCTTCAGATTCCAACTTCAATTCTAGCATTTGCAACAACACTTTCTTTCTCAAAGGATACTTTTTCTCAACAAGCATATGAATGACTAATCCTGCCTAAGTCATTAAAGTATGTACCCCTGAAGAACCATGTAGCTTCCAACTTACTACATTCCAATCCTGCTGTGAGTTCCAAAAACTCATCTTTATTACTTGGATTGAACATTATCATTAAGTCCCCCCAAAGTACTCTGTCAAAATCTTCAGGTATCTCATCTTGGTATCTATCCATCACAAGTTGATATACAACACTTAAATCCTCTCTATCAAATATGGAAAGCACTCCTATCAGAGTACTAAAATATCTCCTTTGTCCATTGCTTCTAATCACAACATTTAGATTAATCTCCTCTAAGTCTTTAGTTTCATCATACTGTGGTTTAATTCCAAGATACTTAGATTTACATTCTATGATAGGATACTTCTTGTTAAGTATTTCATAATCCACCTCTTTGTCGTCATCTGGAGCTATTGTTAAGCATAATCTCATCTCATCATTCTCTTTCTCACTATTAGTTTCATCATCCTTAGAAGTATCTTGTCTGAATCTTCTTTTCCTTGACTTTATTTTTTTCCTTATGCCAAGTTTTCTCTTTTTGGTACCTTCTTCTTCTTTATTTTCCTCCTTAATACTGTTAGCATTCTTTATACCAGCAGCTTTCTTGTTCAAATATTTTATTAGCCTTTCATCCTCAACAGAACCAATAGCAATGAAATTTTCATCAGACCTTTTTACCTTTTCATACAAAACTTGTATTTCTTCAAAAATTTTGGTCTTCAAATCAGAATGCTTCTTTCCTCCAACATGCTTCAAATATGTCATCATTTGGTTTCTCAGCTGAGTTCTTGAAGGAAGTTTATTTCTGATAACCTCAGATCTTTGTTGAGCAAGAAATCTCCTTTGTGCAACAATGGTATCATGAAGCAACTTAGCTCTCTCTTCGATGGTGAACTTTTCTTTCTCTTCTTCTTCAAGCTTCTCAGCAAGAATCTTATCTGCATTGAGTCTTGCCTGAATAAAGTCATACTCATTTGTGAATGAAGCCTTAGTAGCTTCTTCCTCAGTCAACCTTTTCTTCTCCTCTTCTACTTCCTATTCCTCTTGAACTTTTTTGGCCATCTCTTCATCATTATCAAGTATTTTAAACTTCTTTTCAGCTTCAGTGATATCTTCTTATTCGGTATCAGATTCATCTTCTTCTTCAATCATTCCATTGCCTTTAGCTTTTAGATCGATCTTAGGAAGAGGCTTCAATGTTAACACTGATCTTGTTGATGTAGGCCTTGGTCTCTTAATATCCTCAACATTCTTAAGCTCTACACCTTTTTCTTTTTCCTTCTGTTTTACCTTGTTCTGACTCATTATGACAAGAACTTGTGTAATAGTCTCATCATCACCAAAATCTGTTAGAGTAGGTGTTGAAGTTATTGTTGGAGCTGTTGGAGTATCACTTTCTCCTAAAACTTGATCTTTAATCTCAGCAGTACCTTCAACAAAACTATCAGTACCTTTATCTTGCTTGTCGGTACCTTCATTTGGCTTGACAGTACTTTGTTGCAGATCATTACTTTTTATGCTTCCTCCCTTTTCAGCACTTCCCTTTGTCTTCTACAACCAATGTATCACCTGACAAGTGAAGTTCCTTAGTTTTGGAACTTGTTTTGGGTTCCTCAACCTTGGAATCAGTCTTGCCTTCATTTTGAGCAAGAGTGTAATCTATGGCTTCATTTAACACTGGTTTTTCAAAAAGATTTGTAAAAATCTTGGATACATAACAAACTTCTTAGATGCATCCAAGTGTCTCATCATACCATCAAAAATTAATTTGGAAAAATTATATTTCTGATTAGTGGCCAAACAAATCACTGCTGTGGCAATATTAGTAGGAATTTGATCCCAAGAAGTTCTTTTAGAGCTGATGCAGTGATTCATGGTATAAAAAAGAAATTTCCATTGAGGTGAACAACTAGGGCTTTTGTATAAAAGTGAAAAAATATTAAGGTCCCCCTCATACCCCATTAACTGAATAGTGTCAAATATAGCCTGATTGTTCAAAGTATCTATCCCATCAGCATCATCAAAAAGAAGATCACTTCTTATTGATGCCTCTGAGATAGTCACAGGCTTGCCAGCAACAATGGCATCTATATAACTAATGTTGTTGACTGTTCTGGACTTAGTAGATGTCTAGAACTGTTCAACAAACGAAGTTGAGACTATGGGACTTACAGTGAGTGCAAAGTGGATTGAACTGTGTGTGAGGAAGTCTGTAATCTGGTGAAACTCAGTGTTCTCATCATTCTTTTCCAAGTAGGCAACCATATTGTACTTTGAGCAAAAATCCAAACCAGCCATTGTTTAATTGATTTTGTTGATCGACGGTGATGAAAAATTAGGGTTTGTTAATTGAAGTCGATTAAGAGAGTTTAGGTGAATAAATTGTGTAATTGAGATGGGTATTTATAGAAGGAGCAATCCCAATGTCGAAGAAACCGCCAAAAATTACACTTTAGACCCCTACCGGTATTTTCTCTAACGGCTTTATAGCGGTACAAACTTTGACTGTCGGTACTAACTATAAGCCTATCGGTACTAACTTTTGTCAACCAAAAATTGAACAAGTCTGGCAACAAGAGTTCTTTAGTACCATCTATAGCTCTCTCCAATTACTCTCTAGAACCCAAATAACTCTATGAAAAACATCACCATTGTCAAGATTCTTCTGCTCACAGAACATTCCATACAAACTGTACAACAAATCATCTTGCCTCCCCTTAACTAATGCAGCCTATTGATTGATCATTCCAATGTTAACAATCAAGAAATTGAACCTGCTAACATCAAAAGCTTTGGTTAAAAGATCAGCTACATTGTCATCAGTGTGAATCTTTAGCACCTGGATAAGTTTCTTCTCATAAGCATCCCTAATGAAGTGGTGCCTAATTTCAATATGCTTTGTTTTGGAGTGAAATACTGGATTCTTTACAATGCATATAGTACTCTCATTATCAATGTAGATCTTTGTGTTCATAAAATTGAACCCATAGTCTAACATTTGATTTTGAATCCACAAAACTTGCCCACAGCAGTTGGCAGCAGCAACATATTCTGCCTCTGTAGTAGAAGTAGCCACAATTGTCTGCTTCTTGCATTGCCATGAAATAAGTCTCCTGCCAAGAAATTGACAACCTCCTGTTGTGGATTTCCTGTCAAGATTTGCTCCAGCATAGTCACTATCTGAGTAGGCTTCTAGGTCAAATGATGACACTCTAGGATACCAAAGGCCCAGTTTGGGTTTGCCCTTGAGGTACCTAAAGATTCTCTTCACAGCATTAAGATGGGAGGTCTTTGGAGTTACCTGAAACCTAGAACAAGCACAGACTGCAAACATAATATCAGGCCTAGAAGCAGTCAAGTACATTAAAGAGCCAATCATGGATCTATAAAGGTGTACATCCACATCAGTAGCTTCCTCATCCTTGACCAAAGGCTTCTGGGTCTCAATTGGTGTACTAGCAGTCTTTACACTGGCAAAATCAAACTTCTTCAGGATTTCTGCAACATACTTATCCTGACTTATAAAAATACCATCTTCTTTCTGTTTGACTTGTAATCCAAGAAAGAAGGTGAGCTCTCCCATAGAACTCATCTGAAATCTACTCTTCATCAATGCCTCAAATTCATCACACCAAGATCTCTTTGTAGAACCAAAAATAATGTCATCAATGTGACAAACCGTCAATTTCAGGTCATTATTTTATTCTCGAGTATTAGTTATATTTTCATTTTTATGTTGAGATATGAACTCACGACTAACCGGGAGAATTAGGGCCTACATTTGTAATTTACGCGACGTTTACAAGGAACCGGCGAATTCTACGTTAAGCATCGACGCTTATATTTTCAAAATGCCAAAGAAATAATTTTATTACATTCGTTTTTATTTTTCGTGTTACGCGCATTTTTCGTATTTTACGTAAAACCTTTACGTAGCGTACCTTTTTAAATATCGGACTTTGATAATACCCGTATTTACAAAATGTGGGACAAGTTTTTAAACTCATCCCACTAAAAACACACCCCATTGGGGCGGATCAACCAAGGGACTAGGTGTCCCCTTGGTGTTGATTCATGCCACACTATTATACACTTGGCATTTTTTTGGTCTAAGCTTATAAGCTAACTTTGACCCACACACACACATAAGTCATAGTTACAACTCAAAAATCTGAATTTTTCTCTCTTCCTATCACCCTAGACGCCACCATAAACACCAAAAACACCAATTCTATAAAATTTTGAAGATCAAATAACAAGAACACTAGTGAATATGACTACCTAGTGTAATCCCTATATTTTTGAGGTGATAAAAGAGGTTTTTCAAGAAGGTTTTTGTACAAGTTGGGGCTGAAGTTATAAGAAGGTTTCTATAAGAGTTTTGGGTAAATAAAATGTTGGTCAAAAGTATTTTTGGGTGAAGATTAAGCTTGGAGTTGAAGCCTTCATCAAGCTTGTTCTTATTTTGATCATTTGATCATTGTCTACACTTTTCTTGTGGTAAAATTTAATGAGTCTTGTTATGTTTTATTTTGATTTCCAAATGTATATGTATATGTATGATGTATGATGATCAAGGAATAAAAGTGTTAATGCATGCATAGATCTAGGTTAGATCTAACAAGAATGACCATTAAAACTAGTGAGAAAAGTATAAAAATTCATAGGCTGTAATGAACAGTAAGTTTTATAAAACTCAGTAGGTTTGAGGTTGGATTTGATATCATGAGGTCATAGATAAATCTCTTATGAACATTTGGCAAATTGGATGATTCCAAGAGAGTAAATAATGAATGAGTTATGGTCAAAACACTAAAACTAGTCAATTCTGGACCTTGCTGTACAGATTGTGTAAAAAGTCATATTTACGAACTGAACCATTTAAAAAGTGAAAACTATGGGTTGTAGCTAAAGTCATGTAGATTCTAAATCAGTTGGATGGTCAACCAACTCTTTACGGTTTGTAAATGGCGTTAAAAATGGTGAAAGTGAAATTTCAGTCCGAAATTGTAACATGACCTTTATGTATAAAAGTAACCATAAGTATATTTATGACTAAAAGATGAACTAAAAGGGGTTTACATCTGTAAAGTGGACTTAAATATGAAGCCAAGCATATAAATATATAAATTATACTATTTACCTCTCTCTCAGATAAGTATCTCATACACATAGTTAAATAGAAAGCGATTACACCATATAGTCAGAACAAATCTACAGGCAAAGAGCAATCGTAATCTCCTCTCTATATCTCTCTATATCTCTCTATATATACAGTAAGAAGTATGGTTATGCGATATACATATACACCCAAGAACGAGCATACCTTTCAAATACAGTTCCGAAAATATTAAATAATATTTATATTGTGAGAGCGCGAGTGATTGTGACAAATAAGTAGATAAAGTTTTTGTAAGTTTTTTGGGTGGAGAGGATGTTGTGTGGGTAGTGTTAAGTGTAGAAAATTTGACATCAGATATATATAATAATTAATCAGATTTTGTTTGGAGTTATGTGGACACAGGGGTGTTTTTATTAGTTGTGGTAGTTATATTTTGGATTTGTGGATTGTAGTGGTTTGGATGTTTGATTTTTTTTATGGTTTGAGGTTGTTTTGTAGGTATTGATGTGTTTAGTGATATAAAGTAGTATTTTTTGTATGGGTGTTTGTTTTTTTTGTTTGTGTGTGTGATTTGTGGAATAGGTTTGTGTCACACACCACACAATAATTAGTTTTAATTAAGAGGGTTGGGTGGAAAATCATTTCTATAATAGTACAGTTATTTTGAAAATTTTAATTTAGTAGGAAAAACATACCAAATTACTATATGTAAACACACACAAAATGGGGTGGGGGGGAAATAGGTTCGACTTTTAACGCCCTACACCCGAAGTTCTTATTCATATCCTATCTCTTCCACATTACTAGATCGCGTACACGGCGCGAGCGTCATTTAGATACTTAATTGTTTATATAAACCCTCCGCGAGGGGGATAACATGCTTGTTATTTTAAAAAAATAACACAAATGACCCCGAATGTAATGCTAGGAGTTCTTGAAATTATAATTAGCTCTCACTCCGAGATAAAAGACGCCCGCGAAATCATGAATTGATTAACATACCGGTAATGGAGAACGTTATTACATGAAAAATATACTATTTCATGAGTGAGCGTCTCTCTCTCAAACCAAAACTCTCACAAACTCTAATTAGACTACACATAAGAGTTTATGTTCTTTCGCGAGGCTATCGACCATGTTTAGGAAAATTAAACCAGCGGCTGTGTTTGTGAGTGATTTGTAAGTTTATATATGAGATGGGGTATATTTACCAGTTGATATTGTAAAATTTAATAGGATGTAGATTATTTATATACAAATAGTATATTTCTTGTGAATATTTTAGGTTGATTGAGTTTGGTGAGATTATACTGGGGGCAATTTTTATTTTATTTATATAAAATATATTGTGTAAATAATAGTGTGGTACTTGTACATGTTTGGTAGAATTGGAAATGTATTATTCTGAGGAAGAGTTCGGTAAGCTAATAAATTAAATATTCGATGCACATTAAAGTAAATATTCGAAGAAAATAATTTGAAATGATGATTGATTTATAAAATTTACCTATTTTAAACTTTTATTTGAATTTATATTTATACACTTATAAAAAATCTCTTTCGAGTCGTTTTCTATGCTTGAGTTATTGTATTAAGACGTAGCACCCCAAATGACTATTCCGCTGAGATATATAAAAATGGGGGTGTTACACTTTTGATGCCACATTTCGATCCAACAAGTACATTTACTTGTTTTATCTTTAAAAAGTTGTCTATTTAAATCTGTTATTTAAAAATTTTATATGTTATTTAAATATAGGTATCAAATGGTTTTTGTTCCGTTTACCGGAATTAACCATCATAACCGTTGCATTACATTTGCTTCTGGTTTGCTTGCTGATGAGACTGCTGGAGCTTACATATGGTTGCTTAAACAATTCAAAGAAGCTTTTGGGAAGGATCCGAAAGTTGTTGTCATTAATCAAGATCCGTCAATGAAGATTGCGATTGCTGAATGCTTCCCTGATACAAGGCACCGTCTCTGTATGTCGCACATCATGATGAAGTTGGGCACGAAGGTATCTAGTTTTATAAATTGTTATCGAGTAATCAATATGCTTTTAATGCATTATCATTGAAGCACTGATGCATTATAGTGTAAATTGTAATGTAGTAGGATATACACTATAATGCAGTACATTGATATTTGTTTATGCAGTACACATTATAAATTAGTTTTTTACAGTGTGTAATGATATTCAGTTTAAACTATGTGCAGTAGAAGTTTTAACTCACAGTTCTATGTTTTTTTATAGGTTGGCCATGCACTATGTAATAGGACAGATTTTAAAAGACGCATTTCTGATATTGTGTGGACAGACCAGATTTCGCCCGAAATTTTTGAAAGAGAATAGGAGTGTATGATAAATGAGTTTGAACTTGGTGAAAACAAATGGTTGGGTGATATGTTTGACATGAGGGAAAGTTGGATTCCTCCGTATTTAACAGATGTTTATATGGCTGGGTTAATGAGTACTACTTCAAGATCTGAAAGCGAGAACCATTTTTTTGGTAAATGGACCAGCCCACATCTTACTCTCATTGAATTCTTAAGCCATTATGACACTGCTATCGATTATCAAAGGTATATCGAAAGGAAAAATGATCATGATTCAAGATACAAAACACCAGCTTTCAAAACAGATCTTCCAATGGAGAAAGAAGCGTGCAAGTTATATACTAGAACACTTTTTTTCGATGTGCAAGATGAGATGTTTGCTTCGTATAAGTATTGTATTGCTTTGTCCGTTGTTCAAACTGAGAATACGGAATCATATTCGGTTCGTGATACCCAATATCATATTTTTAAGGGTTCAGACCAATTTCCTTTTTATCAGGAATGAATTCCATCCACTATTTTTGTGAATTTAGTGTTTGATGTGCAAGAAAAATGCACTGTAATGCAGAATTCTATAGCTTGTGTTCTTAAGAATGTTTTAAGTTAACATCCTACTCCATTATACTTTACATCCTACTGCATTATAGCTTATATTCTATTGCATTTTAGATATAAATATCTTATTGCTTTTTAGTTTATAAGTTTAGTGCATTATAGTAGAGTATATACTGCATTTCTAATACTTTTTTTGTTTCTAGGTTGATTTTTGCAAGTCTGAGATGAAGCTTCATTGTAGTTGCAATCGTTACGAGGCTTATG
>BQNB010025647.1:0-59421 GCA_026074375.1 Tanacetum coccineum
AAGATTGCTGAAACAACTGGATGATCGTATTAGTTACATTTTGTATTCATTAAGATCTCTGTGATCAAACATATTCGGATTTTGTACTTTTTGAATTTTTATCATGATTTGTTCGGCACGTTAAATCGCATGCTATGATATTGAAGTAGTTTTCTTTATCTTCTTAAAACTTTTAATATATGAGGGTGTTTTTATTGTTTTTCAGTGGTTTTACTTAACTTTATACCCGCAATTATGTCTAATGAAAATTCAATTGCGGATAACCGATACCCCGCGGGTAAACCCGGAAAACCGATGGATAATACTAATCGGGTATCCAGCGGGTATTGGGGCGGATACGGGCTTGGATATTATAAACGGGTGCGGGTACGGGTTCACTAAAACCCGACCCAAACCCGACCCGTTGCCATCCCTACCTAGATCTAACGATTAATATGAAAAAGTTCATTTTGATAAACTTTTTATGCGCCGACTATTTAAAAAAAAATCTTTGTAAAAAGACCATTTAAGAAATTTGCTCAAAAATATAAGCCCATTTATGCAAAAATGACAAAAGGTACCGCGTTACTATTCCACTTGCATGTGTATATTACATAGATGCAAAAAAGAACATTGACAACCAAAAACATCACTATTTATCATCTTCATACTCTCCATCTTTTTTTTCTTTCTAAAAACATAACTAAAAACGTTGTTATATGAAAAACTAGTTTCAAGGCCCGCCCGTTGGGCGGGGAGCTTTAAGGTATTGTTGGAAAAAAAAAACAATTTAATTTTGATAGTTGTTTGTTATTGGTTTTGGTTGTTCCGACTATTGCATATAATTTAGATAAATTATAATTGATGCAATTTGGGCAAATAAATGTTATTGCCAAGAGATTTTATAAGATAATATTATGAAAAAATTGTTTCTTTTTGTATAATAAGCAGTTTAAATGTTAAAATAAGCAGTTTCAAATAAGCAATCCCACACACCCTTTAAACTGTCGATGCAATATGTAGTACTTGGTGTGATCCAATATATTTTCGCATACATCATTTAGCTCGTGCAACATAATAAAACTGAGATAATGAAAACATACATGTAATCTCACTATCAAACTAAGTTAGTTAAGTATGATCGAATATATTCCCACATATATCATTCCGGTACTGAACCAAACACTTTTTCCATTTATAATTAACTAATGTATCTCCAAAGTCTACAACAGCTCTAGTAACAATCATAACCTGACAAAACAATCATAAACTGACAATAGACTCATATATTAAATGTCATATCCAGATTGTAGAGGTAACATTATCTTTTTGATACATTTCATCAAGCAATTGGTTTTGCATCTTTAATTCGGCCTTACATTTCTACTGAAGCTTCCATTTAAATGCAGACCATTCATATATAATTGGCAATAGTGATGCCTATATGTAAAGCTTGTACCTTGGGCAAACATTAATCTGTAAGCCAAGAATCGCTCATGAATCTAGATGACCAAGTGCTGGAAATAACGTACAAAGATCTTGATGAATAGTTAGACTGTCTGAAGGTCGACTCTTAGCAGTAGCGGATATATGTGGCCACGGGTCTGATTCAAAGTCAATGTATCCCTCCCAAATCTTCTTAGATGTACCATGTTCTGTTCCTACATTCGGAAAAAAATAAAATAAGTGAGCATTCCTAGTGATAATATCCAGAACACATGGATAAACAAAGGAAAGAGTATGCCGAATACACCCCAATATTCACAATATGCAGTCTCATAGATCTGAACTTATCAGCTTTTGTCAAACTGTTTAGAGGGGAATATTAACTCAAACTGTGCGTATTCACAATATAATCTCATTGATCTTCATGTTATTGATGTATGCTAAGCCAACCATTATGTAACGTTTAGGAAAAAAGGATGTTTAAATATTACATGTCTTTTATGTGTTTTCTTACTTATCATACATGTTTAACAATTTTACATGTCTTACTTATCAGACATGTTTATTAAATTTTACACAGTTTGAGTTTATATATCTGAACTTATTAGCTAATGTCAAACTGTTTTAACACAACTGATGTGGAAAAAATTAGAAGAGAAGATAAAAAGACACGAAAATACAGACAAAGTTTCAGCGAAAAAACACTACCTTGATCACTCAACGTAACCTGCAAAAGTTTTTCAAGAAATTTAAGTGCCCTCAATAAGACCAATCAGATCCACATCCATGGATTTTGAGACATTACCCTTAACTTACCAATATTTTTTTTGCGTATCTAAAACATATTTATTTTTTTACTACCCGTTTCAGTCCCTATTTCAGCACCAAAACCACATGTTTCAGACCCAATTTCAGCAACCAAATAGCCCTATTAGCAACCAAACCGCAGCCCTCATCTGAGCACCCAAAAACAACCCATTTCAGCACTCCAAACCAACCCATTTCTATTCTGCATCAAACAACCGTTTCAACTTAATTTCAGCGCGAAAACCATCCCTAATTTCATAAGAATTAGCCAATAGTGAAAATTCATCAAGCTGTTGCATTTGTAGTTTAGCAAATACCATTTCTACATATAACATAATGGTTTGTTGTCTTATTAAAATAGCAAAATAACAAAGAATAAATAAAAAATCACAATCCTTATCAACCGTCATTTGAGTCGGATAAATAATCTTGCTACTTTGTTATCATTGTTTCTCCAAGTCCATATTTAAACAAAATAGTTAAACGTATACAAATAATTGGGTAACTTTATATAATCATACCATGACAAAAGATGTACCCTTAGAATTTAAAAAAGCTTATGAATAAAAATATATACTTTAGGTGGCTTTTAACTTGTTGGAACCATTTACTTATACACCTATATCAACCCATTTTAAAGAAAATGGGTTAAAGTTACCACCTCCATAAAAAATTTACAAATACCTAACAGATATACAAAGAAATGTTACCACAAAACACTCTCAAGATCTCATACATGCTTATGTGCTTGCATAACAACAACCCGTTACATACCAACTACTGTGTTTACTATAGGGCCAAACAACTTGTTGTTTGGATATCCAATATCTACTATTAGACCTAATGATCCGGTTGCTACTCATTGGGTTAAGTTTATTCCTATCAAGATTAATGTTTTCGCTTGGAGGGTTTACTTGGATCGTCTTCCTACACGGCTGAATCTAAATCGTAGGAACATTCAAGTTTTGGATCAGTCTTGCCCGGTTTGTAAAGATGCTGCTGAAGAGGTTTCACATTTATTTTTTTCTTGTCCTTTGGCTGTTGATGTTCACAGACTTATATGTCGATGGTGGAATCTGACGTGGTCTCCGTTAAGCTCTTACGAGGAATGGTTGTCTTGGTTCAAGGATATTCGTCTTGGGTCTATTCTTAAATGCATGCTGGAAGGTATTTTCTACGTTTCATGGTGGTCTATTTGGAACTATCAGAACAATGTTCTTTTTGCAGCCCAACCCCCTCGGAAAGATATCATCTTTGATGACATTGTTACTCGTTCGTTTCTTTGGTGTCACGCCAGATGTAATAAGACGTTTAGTTGGGATAGGTGGTTGCAACACCCTTATTTACTTTCTTTGTAATTTTCTAGCTTCTTGCTAGTGTTTCTTTTTTGTCTAATAAAAGTTGCCGTTCAAAAAAAAAACTATTAGAAGAAGATTTACCTGAATTCAAAGATTTGCCAAAAGAAACATATTAAAGGTTAAAAAGTTCAAATACATTACCGTATGAAAAAAATTAGGTGACAGTGTTTTTTACCTCAGCTTCAACACTTCTCGACTGGCAAGAGAAACAATCATAGCCGGAATATAACTTGAAATAGATAATGAAGATACCTCATGATAAGTTATAGTAGCAAAAGTCCTTTGAAATACCAATACAATAGTCCCACACCTACGCATAAAACAATTCTTAGAATTTAGTTAAAGAATACATAATTAGGCTTCGTAAGAAAAGACTTACCTCACAAATACCAGTTCCATTCATGTACTCTTAACTATGTATAAACTCCTACGTTGCCCTCATTCAATTCCACCTTTGTCCTTTGTCCCAAAAGTAAGGCTCGGATTTAGTTTCAGTACCAAACGCCTGTGATGGCTGCGGTCACACTTTCAATCAAGCTAATAGCATCTATAGAATTTTGTCATTGTTACTGTTAACCTTACAATCAGTAAATTCATCTTTAAAAAAATAACAAATCCAAGCTAATATAATTGATTAGTACCTGATCCGTATCACCGGCCATTTGGAACCGCCACCGGTAGCTTGAATAATTTTCCAACTATAATTAGAACCAAGAAATTTCGGTTTAATTTGTTAACAATCTAAATCGTTAACAACCTAAATCACATTGTGAAAACTAATTTTATGATTGATATTGCAAACAATAATCATTGACAAAAGAACATGTTCTAAATATAGCATATTAATTTAACAAATAATATATGGCAATTAATAAGAATAACATATGAAGTTAGGACAAAATAAATAGTTATAAGTATTAAAAATACCTGGACAATCGATGTTCTTGAAGATAACAGATTAATCGAAACGATCTGTTATAATCGATGAATGGATGAATGAAAGGTTGAATGACAAAATCATGTTTCATTGTTATAATTGATTTGTGATTTTGTGTGGATTTGTTGGTTACACAGATCTAGGTTTAAGATTAATTGATTGTGTTTCAATGTTAATGGTTGAATGGAGGGTTTTTTTTCGGGTAATAAATGTCACATTTTATTTGCAACGTGAATCGTTGATTAAAAATTCTTTTCCAGGTGTCATTCTGTCATTTTTTTGCTTTAAGATCAAAGTTTCAAAAGCTTGTTTTATATAGGTTATAGATAGATGGGTGTAGCACTCTTAAAATAACAAAAGAAATCACAAAAAAAACTACACTTCGTCGGCCAAAACCGTATGTGGTACGTGCCACACGTAACTTTAGGGATGAGCATCAGTTTGGAACCGACCCGAACCGACAAAAAACGTACGTAACTGAACCGAAACCGAATCACGGTAAAATGCCAACTGAGAACCGAACCGAGTATAAACTACAGAAACCGAACCGAATAAGGTCTGGTTGGTTCGGTTTAGTTTAGTTTAGTTAGTTCGAACCGAATAAGTGTCGGTTTTGAACCGAATCGAACCGACTAAACCAAAATAAATATGAAAAACCGAAAACCAAGGGCGGAGCTATGTGGAATTTAAGGAGGGTGGTGTGGCCCCCCTAGAAAAAGAATTAGTAGTTTATACTTTATTTCTCATTTTTCTCATTTTAGTTTTATTTCTCGTTTGATCCTTATTCTTCCATGCTATTTGTATGCAAATTTTTTATAATATACTTTATGGCCCTCCTAATATAGAAGAACTATCTTAATGGCTCTCTTAGAATTTATATTCTAGCTCTGATATTGCCGAAAACTGAACCAAATAAGTTCGGTTCGGTTCGATTCCATGCCAATTTCGGTCGTTTGTCGATTCGGGTTGAATTTCGGTTCAATATGCTCAGCCTTACGTAGCTCGGTATATCTCCGCCCCTGCCCATTAAAGTTGTCAGCTATACTTGGACTTGTTTTATTGTTTGTGCACAAGATTTAACTGCAGGATATTGTGCTATGGGCCAATTCTCACGACTTTTCGACACATCACATAAGCTATTGGGCTTGCAAAATTATATACATATACTATAGAGGGAATAAAACGCTGCCGTTTTGGCAGCTTGCTACAGTGGCTACAGTAGCTACAGTACCGACTCATTTTTTTGCTTTTTTTGTTTTTTCTTTTTCTTTAACCAGACAAATTTAAAAAAAAAAAATTTTGCTCGGAACAAAATAAGAAACAAAATTACAAAAGTACTTAATTATTCGGATCAAAAAATATCCGCGGCGAGACCAAACACATAAGCTGATATAAAAAAAAATAAACTATTGCACAAAATAATTAAATTTTTTTTTGCTCGGCACAAAATAAGAATTTTTTTACAAAAGTATTGATTTATTCAGATCAAAAAATATCCACGACATGACGCCCAACACATAAGCCCATATAATTTTTTTTATTAAACATGACACTGGAAAAATAAAGTCGCACAAAATATAAAAAAAACAAAATTTAACACCCCGCATCAACGCGCGGGCAATCATACTTAACACATATTTACCGAATCTCATAAAATTATATTAAAATAAACCCAAATAGCTAAACAAACAACCTTTAAAAAATTAACATAACATACAAATTTTAAAAATAATACAGTAACCGACCCATTGGGTTGCCATTTTGGGCCGGCCCATTTAACTTTTTTTTTTGTGTTTAAGTAGGCAACTTAAAAAATAAAAAATTGTTCGACACAAAATATTTTTTTTTACAAAATTACTGATTTATTCAGATCAAAAAATATCCGCGCCATGAGGCCCAAAACATAAGCCCATATAAAAAAAATTATTAAACATGAGACCGAAAAAATAAACCCGTTAAAAAATTGCTCAGCACAAGATAGGAAAAAAATTATATAGATTTATTCAGATAAAAAAATACACACGACATTACGACCGCCCAACACATAAGCCCATATAAAAAAAACTATTAAACATGAGACCGAAAAAATAAACCCGCACAAAATAAAAAATAAAAAATATTGCTCAACACAAAATAGGAAAAAAAAATATAGATTTATTCAGATAAAAAAATACCCACGATATAACGCCCAACACATAAGCCCATATAAAAAAAACTATTAAACATGAGACCGGAAAAATAAAACCGCAAAAAAAAATAAAAAAATTAACGCCCCGCATCAACGCGCGGGCAATTATGCTTACAAAGAACACCCACATATATGATAAAAGAAACACCGCCCCGCAGCAACGCGCGGGCAACTATGCTTGTTTACAACTATACTTGGACTTGCAAACTTTACATATTCATTATTGTGATTTTAGCATCAAGAAAAGTTATACTTGGACTTGCAAACTTTACATATTCATTACGATTCATGCAACGAGCTCGTGGAGGTGAATGGTGGTAGAATTGCGTGTTTGCAAAAGTTGGTGTAGGGTCAAATAGAGGGGGCAAAAATGATAAATGAATTAGCAAGGGCATATATGTCAAATGACTTTAATATTCTGTGAATGAAGTAATTTCTTCCGTGACAGAATCACGTCTCTTAACAAATATTTACAACATAAAGTTATATGGAATATAAAATTAACATTTTTACATTAAAGTGAATTTTGAGGCCCGAAATATATAACGTGGTCTACATTTTAAGGATTTAAACAATTTTAGGACCTGTGTGGTAGTAGAACTCGCACACTCTCGTATACGACTCTGATTATGAGATTGTTCAGACAAAAAGAGAAACTCCAAACTTCAATATTAAGAATGTACAAATTTTTTGAAAATCCAATTAACTAAGGGTGAGCATGGTGCGGATCGGTGCGGATTCTGGCAAAAACCACACCGCATCCGCAATTGCGGATTCTATAAGAGTATAAACCGCACCATTCGGATCCTGAGGTTTTGGTTTTGCGGTTTTCAAATGTCGATTTTCGGGTTTTATCCGCACCACACCACATATGACCATTTTTTAATTTTAGGCTTGAACTCAATAAAATTTTGTGCTTGAACCAAATAGTAATTTTGGGCTTAATGTAAATACACTATTATAATTATATTCATGTGAGATAAAACTGAAAATATAAACACTGAATTAATAAACAAAAAATATAAAATTGATAAAATCATAAATACACTGCATCCGCACCAAACCCCTAAATCTACTTTATAATTTTTAGCCCAAAGAAAGCCCGTCTTTTTAAAAGCCATGTATTTCAATTTTTGAGAGATAATTATTAAAAATTTGAAATATTTTTATTAAAATTATTATTTATAGCAATTGCGGTGCGGTTCGGGTATAGCTGTGCGAATTTACGGGTAAAACCGAAACCGCACTGCAAATTCGGTTTTTCTTATTTTTAAAAACCGATCCACCGGTTTTTATCGTGACACGGTTTTTGAGGTTTTGGTGCGGTTTGCGGTGCGGGTTCTGCTCACCCCTACAATTAACTACACTCTCCACTAATCAAGTACTATCATACAAAAATTTATTTTGTTTGGTTGAAATATAAAATAAACATTTATTATGTGATATCATAAAATAACAACGTAGTCACTTAATGTTAGACGCAATGACAATTATTACCTGGTTTAAGTCTTTATGGTGATGAGTTCAAACCTCGTAAATTAATCAATGAAAAGACGAGGTTAAAAAAAGAAGAACAATAATATTACTATTACTGGTATTTTAACAACTCACCTATGCACATTCAGCTTAAAGTTGATCACGCTCCAAAACCCGAACCGGCCGAGACCGATTTGACTCAAAACACCGGACCGAATGTGTTCGATCCGATCCAAGAAGGTATAACGATCGTTTATGAGGTAAAGTGTGGACCGAGAACCGGACCGAAATAAATTTGGTCCGGTCCGATTCGCGCTGGTTTCTCGGTACGGTCCAATCCGTGGTCCGTTATGCTCAGCCTTACATATGAGGTGTTTCTTTCGGCTTATATGTGTGAGTTTATTTAATTTCGGCTTATACAACATAAGCTTCAATTTCCGGCTTATTTTAAGACTTTTGAGCTTATATAAGTTATATACGGAGTATAAGCCCATAAGTCTCGATATAAGCCAGAAAATTGAAACTTATGGTCAAAATCAAACAAGCTCACAAGCCCAGCTGAAAAAACACCCCATAGTCATCCCTGAAATTTCAAAAAACGAACGAGGGCCAAATTAATCAAACCGCGAAATATTAGTACCGCTTTTTTGTTTCCCGCCAAAACCAAATAATAATAAAACCTTTCACCCGCCACATTTCCCCCCATTTCTTTACAACAAAACCCTAATAACTCAAAACACACACACACACACACAAAATAAAAACATATCACCAGTCACCATCAATCAAATCAAATCAAATAATGGATTCATCTATTCGATCTCGTAAACGAACAAGATCGTCGAAATGCGATGAGTTGAGCGGCACATTCACCCGCAGCAAGTCTCAGATCTACCTTCATTGCAACAGATCCGGTCACGCCCGACCCGATTCGACCCGTGACCGGTTCATCAAGGGTCCGGTAACAACAACTGATTCATTGTTACCAAAAGAAGTGAAGTTAGATGTTAAGGTGAAGGATCTGAGAGCTAGGAGAGTCTTTTCACCTGCTACTAGCACTGTTAACACTGATGGTGGATTTGATGATGATGACGTCAGCAAGGGAGGTGAGCTTGGGGGTGGTGACGTCATCAGGGTTGGTGAGGTCTGTGAGAATATTGACGGAAGAGGAGGAGGTGTTGATTTGATTTGTGATGATGACGTCATCAGAGGAGGCGAGGCTGTGAGTGATGACGTCATCAAGGAATGTGAGGTTGGGGGTGACGTCGTCATCAAGGTTGGTGAGGCTTGTAAGAATATTGATGGAGGGGATGCTGACGTCAGCAATATCGATGAGATTGATGTTTGTAAGAAGATTGATGGAGGAGATGTTAACGTGAATGGTTGTGGTGGTTGTGATGACGTCAGCAAAGGAGGTGAGACTGGAGATGCTGACGTCATCAAATTTGCCGAGGTTGGTGTTTGTGAGAAGAGTGATGGTGGCGTCATCAAAGGTTTTGGGGTTGGGGGTGCTGACGTCAGCAAGGAAGGTGAGGTTGTTGGGGATGATGAGGTCATCAAGGGTTTTGAGAAGAGGCTGGTGGTGAATAGTGATGTTTCGGTGGTTGCTAAGGAAGTTGTTGATATGAATAAGAGCCAATCTACGGTAAGAGAAGAGTAATTTGTATCGTTTTTTCTAATACTTGTTACTTCGGTGAAACCATGGATTTTTATCTAGCGTAGTGTAAAATTATTTCAAAAACACCGATTTTTCTACTGGTACTTATTATAAAATGAACCTGATGACTCTCGGTCCTAGGTCTGCCATTGTATCTAGCATGAGCTTAGTTTCGTATGCTGCTACTTAGTTGAATGCTAATGTTGATGGTTATGGTTAAATTTTGATAAATATGATAGATACTTGTGTACAGCAATAGAAGTTGTATTTAATGCGTATCTGCTACTTTTTACGTTTATCCGTTATTTATGCTGATGAGTTGACTGTTGCAATATCGTGTATTTGTTTAATTACAGAATGAATTTATTATTGATGTTTATCTGATTTGTTATTATGGAAAATTCTGAAAACTATAATGGATTGTTGTATAAGCAGCATCAAATGATGCATTTAGTTTTTTTGTTTACTTGTTACGATCAAGGCGATTGTTGCAATATCCAGTGTGAGCTTGATTACATATACTTTTAGTAAGTTGAGTCAGTTCTGATGCATCATTATGGTCTGACTTGAAAAGTTGAAAATATTATAGATATTTGTATTGATGACATTAAAAGCTACAACATATGCAGTAAAGTGATAGGTAAAAATTATACTTTGTTTGAAATAATTGCAGTGACCTACTGGCGGATCTGGGATTTAAAACTTGGTGTCTAATATACCTAGAGGTGGTAGGATGAGATGGTCAAGTAATGGGTCAAAATGGAGCCGTGTGCTATTTATTTTGGATATTTTTAATTGATTCGTATCAATGATTGTATGAGTACGAGCCGATCTTTTGCAAGATACTAGTAGTTTATATAATTTATGCTGTTACGTTAGTCCCATGAAAATTGAAGTGTTAACTTCTGTTTGATGCTATTGAGTTGAAATTTGCAACCTTTTCTTGCAAAGTAAGGCATAATATAAGCATGTGCTTTACTACGTACATGTCATTGTTTGGTTGAATACTAATTATGATGCTTATTTTATCATTAATATGGTTAAATTTGGGAACACGATGAGTACTTTTGGGAATGACGTTAAAAGCTTTACTCTGGAATTAAATGACAGGTAACAAGTTTGCGTGCTCGAAGGAAGGTTTTTAAAAGTCCTAGCTCATTCAGCTATAGAAGGTTGCTCCCTTATTTACAGGACATAGGTATACTCACACTTAAATCGGTTCTATATTCATTCATCTGTTCATTCTATGTTTTAGCGCATCACCTTTCGTTAACTTGCATTATCTTAATGTCAGAATCTTCAAATTTTGAGATGGTTGACGCCAAATTGCCTGAAAAAAGTTTGAAGCTGGGTAATAACGCACCCAATATGGTTGCTCATGGAGAGCAGGAGATCAGTGCAGTATCTGTTGGTATCAATTTGACAGACGAGGTATCTAAAAGTGCTAGTGAAGAACAATATTCAAACAAGGTGAATCCTGAAGTAAGTAGGAATGTTGAGAGTTCTGATGTGGTGCAGAAAAGCCATGACGATGTTCTAAATGACACATTAGAAGAGTGTGAGCAGATGACACCACCTGATGCGGACATCTATAGTAAACCTAAGACTGATAAAATGGTGGATGTAGTTGTAAAGCCAAAACCTAAGCTGGTAACGCCCGCACTCTTTTGTTTTAGTTTCAAGTAGTTTTATTTTTAAAGTTGGATTTCGACACTGATAGCTTTACTTTTATGTAGTGCTGATGGCTAATTATATATTTGGTTTGTTTATTCTTCGTCAGGTACTTACGCCATGTTCCAGAATGAAAATGCTTCACACTCCAACCTCATTTACTCATAGAAGATTGCTTCCTTTTCTGATGAATGTTGCCGAAGATGGTTTAGGTAACATATATTTACTTTTTTCTCTAATTAAGAATTCCACAATATATTTTGTATCTAAGTGCTGGTTTGTGTTTTATGACAGGCACAGGTACTTTGAAAGGCAATCAATCTTCAAAAGTCGTGAAGGGTATAGAGCAAATCCAACAGCCGCCAACACTCTCTTTGTTGCATCAAAATGTTGGTATGGATGAATCTAAGATTATTAGTAACCCTGAACAACAAGATGCTGCAAATGAGAAATCAGATTCTCCTACATCTACCTTAATTCCAGTTGACACATCACTTGATAGAATAAAAACTGCCACTTTAGTGTCAAGTGACAATCTTTTGGATACGCATGGACCAGATATGGAATGCAGCGAATCAGCTACACAGTTGGAGGTGAATTCACAATCTGAAGCTGTTGAATTTGACAATTTGATAAAGTTGGAACTATCATCGCCCAAAGATAATTCAAAAAGTGTGGAAGAAGCAACTGTTAAAGCTATTGAAAATGTGTCCAAGATATGTACCGAGCTAATCACTGATACTGATAATGACTTCACGGGCATAGGGAGCAGTTCCAGTGAAGATAATCAGGAATTAGTTAATGAAAGTGCGCATCAAACGTTGCAGCAGATTACACCCCTCATGACTCCGGGCATCAATGGGGAAAATTGTAGAAATGGAATTCTGAAGAGAACTCCACGAGGGTGCAGAGGGATCTGCAACTGTCTGAACTGCACGTCGTTTCGTCTACACGCTGAAAGATCCTTTGAATTTTCAAGAAATCTATGCCTGATGCTGAGACTTACATTGGAGCCATTAGTGACTTGACATCTCCTTCCGTAAAGTTCTGGAAACAAACTGTTAAAGGTGTCCAATTCCTCTTGCTAACTGAAAGGAAAATACAGGTATTTGTCTTCTATAGCTTATATGCTGGGAACTTTTTTAAATCGTTTTTCCACTTTTCCGTTTGCTTAATGTGATAAAAAAACATAAACATTGGATTAGCCTTAAAAACCAGAATATACTCAAGCCTCGTGCCGGTTCTAAAGGGAGTTATGTTGTGTTGTATTTCAGATAAAAGAGGCGTGTGAAAAAGCTTTGTACAAGGAAGAAGCAGCAAAAGCACGGCTCTCACAAATGAACGAGGATTTAAGTTTTCACTGCAGGAGCATGGTATGTATTCCATTCATTTTGATTATGAGAACTATACAGTTTGGGTGTTTTGCCCCTTTTTTTTCGTAGTGATCTTTTTATTTAACACTGCATAAATAAAAAGAAATAACATCCTGACATTTAAGGATATAACGACTAAAATTTAGCGGCTTTTCACCCAAAAGAGTTTTTACCACTTGTAAACGTAAGTCAGTTAGAACAAGTAGAAGGAAACTAAAATCATATTTAGATTTTATGATGCAACAGAAGCTGATGAAGGCCAAATGTAACATTTCGCCAACAAGATTGAAGAAAAACTTTATTTCAAAGGGTGTATTTTTTGTGTGTCGAAGGAAGGGTAGTGGTTTGTAAAGAGCGAGAGGAGGAGCGAGACCTGGGGGTGGCAGTGGAGCGTTAGAGCGGGCCAGGTGTGAGTTGTGGAAGTGTTCATATGCTGGATATCTCGTGAACTCTCTTCTAGTAGATCATATAGAGTCGCTTCATAAGTATACATAACTAACTTATAGTTGTCTAACAATAATTCTTAATAAAGGACGCACTTGCCGCGTTTGTACAGCCTCAGAAATCATAGTGGTGAACGTTGCGTTCTAAGCATTCACCTACTATAAAGAGATATTCTACACAACAGTATTCCATTCATTTTGATTATGAGAACTATACAGTTTGGGTGTTTTGCCCCTTTTTCGTAGTGATCTTTTTATTTTAACACGCCTGACATTTAAGGATAAAACACTAAAATTAGCGGCTTTTCACCCAAATGAGTTTTACCACTTTGTATAACGTAGCAGTTAGACATGTAGAAGGTAACTAAAGCATTAGTTTTTATGATGCAACAGAAGCTGATGAGGCCAAATGTAACATTCGCCAACAAGATTGAAGAAAAACTTATTTCAAAGGATGTTTGTGGAAAGAAGAGTGTTTAAATATTATGCTCTTAGACGTATGCAAGTGAATTTATCGATATTTATTTTGATGGTCAAATGTACTTGTATGTGTAAATCTTTTAAGCTGGGTTTTGTACCCATGAAAGTATGGAAGTTGCGTTTTGAATTTATGGGATATACAAAGGGTGACAGCGTTTTTAAGCTGGTGTTGAACTTATATGCAAACTTGTTATCTTGTAGTTACGGTTATAATCTTTTTAGGTTATTGTGTATGTGAATTGGAAAATCGACTTGGTGGTGTTTTTGGTTTGTGTTAGCCTAAACAACTGCCAACGTGAACTGCATCAAAGTTCTATAAGGTACGTGCCCTATATTAAGTTGTGCACGTGGAATTGCGGATAACTGAATCTAAGCTGTTGAAAGCTCAGTAGTTTACCCGTATTCAAAAGGAAAACTCCAAAAGCTGACCATACCCAAAGCGCTTATAAGTTTAGGCTTATGAGCTTTTATATGAAAGTTATTGTAAGCTTAAAGTTTGTGGTTATTTGAGATAATTTAGGTTAATTTGAAGGGCTGTTATGACAAAAGACAAATCTAAACCTAAAACTTTTATTTATAAACCGCTTGTTTATTATGCATGACTTATTACGACTTACGAGTATCATATATAAACTCCACAAAACACATCGATCATTGGTGTTTGTTCGTCAATTTGAAGGTATGATTCTTTGATACTTTAATATATTATTAGGATTATGTACTTTCTTTGCTAAAGTCTTAGAAAAATATATCTACTGGAGTATTAGATAACCATACTACCATTGTTGTGAGGGTCCATTGGGTCCAGAGGGTTATCATTATGGCTATGTTTGGCACAAAGCTTATGGAGCTTATTGAGGCTTGAACTTTTAAAATAAGCCGGCTTATAAAATAAGCATCGGTTGTCACACAAGCTTATGGATGATTTTATGAGCCACAAGCTTTCATAAGCCCAAGCCATAGAAAGGGGCTTATGATATAATAGATTATCACGAAAAGCTGAAAATATATGTGAATTTGATTTGATGTATTTTTATGAGATTTTACACTAATAAGCTTTAACTCTAACTTATTCGCCATAAAAATATAAGCTTCAACTTTTGGCTATACTGAGTAACATACTAATATCATAGAAAAACCCAGTCAATAATGTTACTCTTTTACTAGTTTACGATATTTGCTATTTGTTGCAATCCTTATGAATTGAAAACATGTAAGTTTATAATATTAAGCTAATCCAATATGACATAAGCTTATACACTTATTCATCATAAGCTATAAGCTAATCATTGAACATAACTGTTAGCTCACAAGTCACAAATATGCTTTAGACTAACACCCTTTAAAACTAAAATAATTTGTGGGTGTTTGAATTAGCTTATTCTGTGGGCTTATGCACTTGGTGGTTGTTTAAGCTTATTTGATTGCCTTTATGAACTTATCAACTTGAGATTATGGCTTATATTAGTTTATAAGCTCAAGGTGGATAAGTTCATAATAAAATAAGCTTATAAAATTTTCAGTAAGCTCATAATCCCATCAAATAAGCCAAGACAAATTTGGAAAAGTCTGGAAAAGCCAATAAGCTCACTTTTTGAGCTTATGAGCTTTCAAGTTGATGAGCTAATAGGCCCAATAGAGCTGATTAGCTTTTCCAAACTTCAATAAGCCAATAAGTCCATAATATAAGCTAATCCAAAACACCCTTTTTGCTATGAAACTGAAAACTCATTTAATTTACTACCCAATTCTTTGATGCTTAATCAAATGAAATTACTCCATATTTTAAGGCTATCTATGCATAATATTTGTTTCTGTTCGAAATCATAATTTACCCATATTGACCCGATTCATTTTCTAAAAGTTAATCTACTTGGCCAATTTTAGCTTTATACTTCAAGTATCTCATCGACCCATTTCATTGTTTCACTTTATAGCAGATCTTGTCCTACCTTCTGCAGAACCTTATAAAAATGTGGGATAACATACCTTGCGAAATTCAAGAGGAAATTTTGAAAAGGCTTCCTATTAAATCACTGCTTCACTTCAGATTTGTATCAAAAGCATGGAAATCTCTCATCGAAAGCTCTGCGTTTATTGCTGATTACCAACACACTGAGCTGCAACAACGAATACTTGTAAGATATGATTTTAAGCACAAGTATGTTTCTATTGCGGATGATGATACTTTCCCCCATCAGAAAGTTTCCCTAAAAGTTCCTGTGTCCGTCAAACTACTTAAGAAACCAGAAATAGTTGGTTGCTCAGAAGGCCTATTCTGCTTATATGATTATTTTGGAACGCCAAGTGATCGCGGAACGAAAACAGCTGTCATTTGGAATCCTACCATTGGGAACTCGGTCGCAGTTGATGTGTCTGATGTGTTAGATAGAATGAGGTATATAACTACTGTTGGTTTTGGGGTTTGTCTTCAAACTCTTGACCCTATGCTTCTTAACATTTCAACTGAATATATTCCGGAGGAAAATAACACTTTTACTGACACTACTTGGCGAGTTGAGATATTTAGATTAAGCTCGGGGGCTTGGAGAAGTCTATCTATCAATCTCCCTCGAAGGGCAGTTGTGATAGAAAAAGACTATGCTCAGTTAATAGATAGATTTATTTACTGGCTTGCTTTTGATACTTTTAGTCGTTCTAGTCTGATAATATCATTTGATATGATAAGTGAAGAATTTACAGAAATACGCCTTCCTGCTAATTTAGCACCAACCCTTGACCTTTACAGCAGTGACTTGTATCTACATAAGTTTAATGGGTCTCTTGTTGTGCTTAAGGATATATATGACGTGGATGTACCAGAATATGGTGTATGGATGATGGAAAATGGTGATCCGAAATCATTTATTAAATTATACACCATCAAGGATAATAAACCTGATGTAACAATACTAAGTGTATTTGGATATAGAAAGAGTGGCGAACCTTTAGTTAAAGTGAGAACAAACGAAAAAGAAGATTATGAACTTTCGGTTTATGATCCCAAGTCAGAACACATTGATTATACTGGGATATCTGCAAAAGCATCTTCATTTTTTGTGAGCGCCTACACGGAAACACTACTTTTGCTTGATCACTAAGATTGCATATCTACTTTGCTTTAAGGAAAAGACAATGTGAACATCGGACATTTTGGAGCAATCAAGTGTTGCAGTGTGGCGATGGAAGTTAATGAAAAGCTAGATGTATATTACATTTCATGCTTAACTCAGAGGTGATATCAATGTTTCTAACATGCATTATGGTGCAGGTTAGTTAAAGTTATGCAAAATTTATATGTTTGCATCTTTATTCAAAGTTCAAGAAAGATATTTTTCGTTACAATATGTTTTCTTCATATTAGTTGAAGTTATTGAATAGACATGGATAAGCAATTCACGTTTTTTGGGTTTTGGTTTCGGTTTATTTCCTTAATTTCCGAAATTTAAGTAGTATGAAATCAAGAATGTATGTTAATCACACTCCATCTTAGTAAATAGTATAAAAACACCACCGAGTCGAAATTTAAGCTTACAATAACTTTCATATAAAAGCTCATAAGCCTAAACTTATAAGAGCTTTGGGTATGGTCAGCTTTTGGAGTTTTCCTTTTGAATACGGGTAAACTACTGAGCTTTCAACAGCTTAGATTCGGTTATCCGCAATTCCACGTGCACAACAAACACAAACACGCAGACATACAATAACAAGTCATCATACACAACTTAATATAGGGCACGTACCTTATAGAACTTTGATGCAGTTCACGTTGGCGGTTGTTTAGGCTAACACAAACCAAAAACACCACCGAGTCGATTTTCCAATTCACACACACAATAACCTAAAAAGATTATAACCATAACTACAAGATAACAAGTTTGCATATAAGTTCAACACCAGCTTAAAAACGCTGTCACCCTTTGTATATCCCATAAATTCAAAACGCAACTTCCATACTTTCATGGGTACAAAACCCAGCTTAAAAGATTTACACATACAAGTACATTTGACCATCAAAATAAATATCGATAAATTCACTTGCATACGTCTAAGAGCATAATATTTAAACACTCTTCTTTCCACAAACATCCTTTGAAATAAGTTTTTCTTCAATCTTGTTGGCGAATGTTACATTTGGCCTCATCAGCTTCTGTTGCATCATAAAAACTAATGCTTCAGTTACCTTCTACATGCCTAACTGCTACGTTATACAAAGTGGTAAAACTCATTTGGGTGAAAAGCCGCTAATTTTAGTGTTTTATCCTTAAATGTCAGGCGTGTTAAAATAAAAAAGATCACTACGAAAAAGGGGCAAAACACCCAAACTGTATAGTTCTCATAATCAAAATGAATGGAATACATACCATGCTCCTGCAGTGAAAACTTAAATCCTCGTTCATTTGTGAGAGCCGTGCTTTTGCTGCTTCTTCCTTGTACAAAGCTTTTTCACACGCCTCTTTTATCTGAAATACAACACAACATAACTCCCTTTAGAACCGGCACGAGGCTTGAGTATATTCAGATTAAGGCTAATCCAATGTTTATATTTTTTTATCACATTAAAGCAAACTGAAAAGTGAAAACGATTTAAAAAGTTCCCCAGCCATATTAAGCTATAGAAGACCAATACCTGTTTTTCCTTATCAGTAGCAAGAGAATTGGAACCATTAACAGTTGTTTCCAGAACTTTACGAAGAGATGTCAAGTCACTAATGAGCTCCAATGCTACGTCTTCAGCATCATGCATCTGATTTCTTGAAAATTCAAAGGATCTTTCAGCGTGTAGACGAAACGACGTGCAGTTCAGACAGTTGCAGATCCCTCTGCACCCTCGTGGAGTTCTCTTCAGAATTCCATTTCTACAATTTTCCCCATTGATGCCCGGAGTCATGAGGGGTGTAATCTGCTGCAACGTTTGATGCGCACTTTCATTAACTAATTCCTGATTATCTTCACTGGAACTGCTCCCTATGCCCGTGAAGTCATTATCAGTATCAGTGATTAGCTCGGTACATATCTTGGACACATTTTCAATAGCTTTAACAGTTGCTTCTTCCACACTTTTTGAATTATCTTTGGGCGATGATAGTTCCAACTTTATCGAATTGTCAAATTCAACAGCTTCAGATTGTGAATTCACCTCCAACTGTGTAGCTGATTCGCTGCATTCCATATCTGGTCCATGCGTATCCAAAAGATTGTCACTTGACACTAAAGTGGCAGTTTTTATTCTATCAAGTGATGTGTCAACTGGAATTAAGGTAGATGTAGGAGAATCTGATTTCTCATTTGCAGCATCTTGTTGTTCAGGGTTACTAATAATCTTAGATTCATCCATACCAACATTTTGATGCAACAAAGAGAGTGTTGGCGGCTGTTGGATTTGCTCTATACCCTTCACGACTTTTGAAGATTGATTGCCTTTCAAAGTACCTGTGTAAAGCACAAACCAGCACTTAGATACAAAATATATTGTGGAATTCTTAATTAGAGAAAAAAGTAAATATTGCTTGACGTATTATAAAGTTTACTTGACATAAACGTTGATGAAATTGAAATTAGTAGGTTGCGTGAGCTCGTTTACTTTTGTAATGTAAGTTACGTTACATTATGGATGTTGCATCTAATTTAATAGATGGAAATTACATTGAGGAAAATTGCATCTAATTTAATAGATGGATAATTACATAGAGGAAAATTATAGGTTGTTATAGTCTCCCAACCTTAAAAGAAATCTCGTCCCGAGATTTAGTTGGATGTTGGAGTGATGTTTGAAAATAGATGTGGATATTTGGCACGAATTTGATCTTCGCATTTCCACGTAAATTCTGGTCCTCTTTTTGAGTTCCATCTTACTTTGACTATAGGGATGCGACTTTGTCTCAGTTGCTTGACTTCACAATCCATAATTTCTATTGGTTCTTCCACAAAGTTGAGTTGGTCATCAAGCCAAAGCTCTTTCATTGGAATGAAGAGATATTAGTCAGATAGGTATTTCTTTAAATTAGAAACATGGAAAGTACTATGGACATTACTGAGTTCTTCAGGAAGCTCAAGTGTGTATGCCATTGGACCGACCCCTTTAAGGATCTTGAATGGTCCAATGTACTAGGGGTTAAGCTTTCCTCGCTTTCCAAATCGGATGACACCTTTCCGAGGTGACACTTTTAACATAACACGATCTCCAACTTCGGCCCAGCGGACAGGTGATCTGCACTTTCGACCATAAAGTCTCGAATGGTGCTGCCTTAATACTGGCATGGTAACTGTTATTGTAAGAAAATTCTACCAATGGTAAGTGTCTTTCCCATCCTTTTCCAAAATCTATAACACAGGCTCGAAGCATGTCTTCGAGTGTTTGGATGGTTCTTTCACTTTGTCCATCAGTCTGGGGATGATATGCCATACTCATGTCTAATTGAGTACCCAAAGCATTCTGCATTGACTGCCAGAATCTGGATGTGAAATGACTGTCACGATCTGAGATGATGGATATCGGCACTCCATGCCGTGAAACTATCTCCTTTATATACAACCTTGTAAGGGTTTCCATACCATATGTCTCTCTGGTAGGGATGAAATGCGCTGATTTGGTAAGGCGGTCTACAATGACCCAAAATGTGTCATGCCCGCTTAATGTTTTAGGTAGTTTTGTAATGAAGTCCATCGTTATTCTTTCCCATTTCCATGTAGGAATTTCTGGTTGTATTAGTAAGCCAGATGGCTTCTGACATTCTGCTTTAACTCTAGAGCATGTCAAACACTTGCCGACATACTCAGCGATGATTGCCTTCATGTTAGGCCACCAATAGAGTTTCTTTAGATCCTGATACATCTTGTCAGAACTTGGGTGGATGGAATATTTTGATTTATGAGATTCATGCATGATTAAGTCTCTCAAATTACCAAAGAGTGGTAACCAGCTTCGGTTCTTGATACATTGAGTTCTATCAAGACGTATTTCAAATGCTTTGTCCATTCCTCGTAGGTTCTCAGCTTTGATGTTCTCTTCTTTGATCGCCTCAGTTTGGGCTTCGAGGATTTGTGACGGTAATTTTAGGTGAAGGGTCATGACTAATGCTCTAACTCGGAGTGGTTTGATTCGTTCTTTCCAGCTTAAGGCATCTGCTACCACATTTGCCTTTCCAGGATGGTAATGAATCTCACAATCATAATCTGCAAGCAATTCTAACCAACAACATTTCCACATTTGCCTTTCCAGGAAGGAATCAAATCTCATAGTGGTTTGATTCGTTCCTTCTGGCTTAAGGCATCTGCTACCACATTTGCCTTTCCAGGATGGTAATGAATCTCACAATCATAATCTGCAAGCAATTCTAACCAACAGCGTTGTCTCATGTTCAACTCTTTCTGATCAAGGATACGCTGAAGACTTTTATGATCAGTGAACATAGTACACTTTGTGCCATATAGATAGTGTCTCCAAATTTTAAGAGCGAATACTACTGCTCCTAATTCGAGGTCGTGTATGGTATAATTCTCTTCATGAGGCTTGAGTTGTCGAGATGCATATGCAATAACTTTTTCTCATTGCATTAACACCGCTCCCAGACCTTAGAGTGATGCATCACAGTAAACGACAAAATCGTCATTTCCTTCTGGTAATGCTAAGATTGGAGCTTCACAAAGTTTCTGTTTTAGCAGTTGGAAAGCTGACTCTTGGTCTTCTCCCCAGATATACTTTTTGTTTTTCTGGGTTAATTCAGTCAAAGGCTTTGCAATCTTCGGAAAATCTTTGATGAATCTCCGATAATAGTCGGAGAGTCCTAAGAATTGGCGTACTTCTGTGGGTGTGGTAGGAGATTCCCAATTCTTAACTGCTTCAATCTTGGCGGAGTCAACGTGAATTCCTTGACTGTCAATCACGTGCCCGAGAAATTACACGATATTGATCCAGAAATCACATTTGGAAAAGTTGGCATACAATTTCTTATTTTTGAGTAATTCCAGGATTATTCTAAGGTGATCTGCGTGTTCTTCTTTGTTACGGGAGTAGATAAGAATATCATCGATGAACACTATCACAAATTTATCCAAGTTGGTTTGCACACACGGTTCATGAGATCCATGAACACCGCAGGCGCATTAGTTAAACAAAATGGCATCACTTGGAATTCGTAGTGTCTGTACCATGTTCTAAAAGCAGTCTTGGGAATATCATCATCCCTGACTCTCAGTTGGTGATAGCCTGATCTTAATTCAATCTTTGAGTAAACACTCGAACCTTGAAGTTGGTCGAATAAGTCATCGATCCTGGGTAATGGGTAACGATTCTTTATGGTGAGTTTATTTAGCTCCCGGTAATCGATACACATTCTGAAAGATCCGTCTTTCTTTTAACAAATAAGACAGGAGCTCCCCAAGGCGAATTACTTGGTCAGATAAAACCTCGGTATGCTAACTCTTGTAATTGGTTTGATAGTTCCTGCATTTTTTAAGGAGCTAATCTGTAAGGTGCTCGAGCTACTAGTGCCGCTCCTGGAATTAAATTGATTTGGAATTCTACTTGGCGAATTAGAGGAAGGCCGGGTAGATCTTCAGGAAAAACTTTTAGAAATTCTCTGACTACTGGTATATATTCTAGTCGTTTTTCATCTGACTTCTTCTCCATTACTTGGGCTACGAAAACTTGATATCCCCTGGATATATATCTTTCGGTTTTAATACAAGATATGAGGTTTAGTCAAGTTTAACTTTGATCACCTCGTATGATCAAAGTTTCACCGTCGATTGGGATGTGGATGACTTTCTCGTCACACATAATTCTAGCATGATACTTGGATAACCAATCCATGCCAATGACGACGTCGAAACTACCGAGTTTAATCGGCATGAGATCAATTTTGAAAGGTTGGTTTAGCAAAATCAGAGTGCAACTCTGGATAACGGTATTAGTGCCTTCTAGGTTTCCATCGGCTATTTCAATGTCATAGGTACTATCTAGTGTAATTGGTAGAATATTAAGCATAGAAGCAAGAGATATGGATATAAAACTTTTATCGGCTCCTGAATCAAATAATACTCTAGCTAGATGTTGGTTTAGAAGGAACGTACCCGTGACTAAGTTCGGGTCTTGGTGAGCGTTCTTGTCCCTCAGCAAGTATGCTCTTCCATAGGCACTGTTGTTTGCTTTTGGGCACTGATTTTTGTAATGCCCTTTCTCTCCACAGGCATGACAAGTTACTAACACTGGCTGCAGGTTGCTTTCAGTGGCTGGTCCTTTGTTTCTTCAGTTCTTGGTCTGATGACCCACCTTGTTGCAAGTCTGACACTTGACAATGCAAGGTCCTGTGTGATGCAGGGTGCATTTCTTACACAGGGGAAGGCTTCTATTATACCTACTATTTTCAGTTGGGATGACAGCATAAGCCCTGAAGGTTTCTTGCCTTCTATTCTGCTGGTGGTGGTGATCATTGTTGCGGTTGTTGTTGTTGTTGTTATGGTTGTTCTGGTAGTTGTTGTTGTTGGAGATTCTTCTATTATCAAACTTTTGTTAATGATCATTGGTTCCTTGCACAGAATTGTGCTTGGTTACTTGATCCATTAACCTCTGGGTTATGGTAATGGCTTCCTCCAAAGTTTGAGGCTTTGAAGTGGTAACATTTCCTTCAATACTTCTGGGTAATCCCCCTATGAAGACTTCCATAAGTTTCTCAGAATTTGACACCATATTTGGACATAAAATTGTCAACTCCTGGAATCTTCTAACGTAAGTCTTGAGATCATTTCCTTTTACAGTTAGATTGTAAAATTCATCTTCCATTTTCTTGACCTCGGTTCGGGGACAATACTTCTTTATTAAGAGCTTTTTAAATTCAGACCAGGTGATCTTGTAGGCTTCCTCTATTCCAATAGGCTGGGCGAATGAATTCCACCAGGACAAAGCTTCTTCAGTTAGAGTACCAGTAGCAAATTTCACTTTGCAGTCCTCGGTACAGTTACTACGGAGAAATACTGATTCAGTTCGTTCAAACCAGCGGATGAGGCCAACAGCGCCTTCCGTACCTTTGAAATTGAAAGGTTGGCAGCTCATAAACTCTTTGTAGCTACATTTTCTTGCTACAGGAGTTCCACTTTGTCCGGTGTTCCTATTGGTATTGTCAGCATTTGCCATGGTAGCAGCTTGTGCTTCCAGAGCTGCGGCAACACTATCAGCAACTAGTTTCCTGATGGCAGCCTGAGACATGGCTGGTGCTGCAGATGTTGGTGTCCTCTTGGGAGCCATTCTATCAACATTTACAAGACAACACAAAATAAGAATATATCATTGTATGGATTCTTATTTGGTACAAGTTCTAACAAAGAAATACACATTCTTTGATATTGCAGGATATAACAGAATTTTTTTGGAATGGACACTCTAACAAGCATCTAACTCATTAGGTTTCTCGGGGACTGATTCATTTCTCAGTGGTTTCAGACCGCGACCACTTAGATAACTTATCAAAGGCTAGTCTGGTGGTGGTGTAGGTGAAATCGTATGCTCAATATCTTGATCATTAATCATATCCATGATATCTGGGTATAAAGGATTAAGAAGACCGGATGGTAAGAACCATAGTAATCCTGGATATATCAGGGTATGAGTAATCGTAATACCAAAAATAGGATAGACAACCACGATATACATAAATCGGTATCATGAAACAGCGAGGTATAACAGAATCACAACTTCATTATGTCATAAGCAACTTGTCTACATATTTTACATAGTCAAAATTTGACAAGTGTCATTATTTATGCCACACATCTAGTGGTTGGATTCTAACAAAAGCTGTAAATGATAAGGATCTAGTCTAGTAGTATGGCGGTCCTCCATTGTGATTCTTGAGCTTATGGATCTTATTCAGAAGATTCTTTATATCTGATTGGTGGCGAACCTGGATATCCTTGATGATCATCTCCAGAGTAGAAATCCTGACGCGAGCAAGAACAATCTCGTCGTCATGCCTTATTTGCTCTCTCTGAAATTCAAAAATTTGGGTACGGGCTTCTTGAAGTTCAGTTTCTAGTTGGTTAAAATCTCGCTGTATGATTACTCGACCATTACCAAGACCTTTTATCTTATCTTCCATGTTCTCAATGCGCTCAAGAGGGAGCTCATCTAAGTGATTCAGAATAGTCTTGATTTGTTCCTCATGGCGCTCCAGATGCGTCTTATGAGAACTCTCTCCAATCTCAAATACATGAGGTGGGGTAGAGAAATCAAAGGATCATGATAGGAAACGGGCTCGTTTCTGAGGTGGCAAATCTCCACATTAAGTAAGAAATCACGGGATCATATATTGTGGCTGATGGTATAACACATAAAGATGGAGGCCAAATAGTTTGGTGTAGGCCAATAAGAGCTCTATAGTAGAATAGGTGTATTCAATCTATTAGTAGTATCATATGCCTGCAAGACCTTCAATAATATGGATCATCAAGGAAATGTGAGATGCTAGCGAGGCCAAAAATACTAGTTTAAATCAACTAAAGAGACATTAAGGAGAAATCTAAGTGAGGCTGGGACAAAATTTCCTTGATGAATCCAGAGTATATCAGAGTGTTTCTTAGAGGAAAAAGCATCTCAACATTGGAATCAATAGGAATAGTATAGGGTGGGTGGGATAGAAGACATCACTCTGTAACAACCCAGTATGGGAATCCACTCTACGTACAATTCATCTATCTCTACGTCATTTACACTGCAGGAGTATTCCTCTGAGTATACGTTCAATCTCGACATCTGATACACCGATCCATCACAGACAACTGGGATCGTAAGTAATTGCGCGAGTATGCTGTACATATGCATTGGCTAGTTCTCACTCACTCATTTCTAGAACATAACTATTATTGCAAATAGATTCTAGATTTCTTAACATCTCTGTATCTACTACAACGCACATTGTCCTGGCGAGCTAATTCGATTATAATTATGCACACTCAGTCATCAGAGGCCCAGCCACCCCACTATTTTCACGATTGACTGATCTCCCACCAGCATCGCGTCATATCGGACATACGACACTCTCATGACACACTCACACTACAGTCTCGCTGACTCACTCTCATAAACAACGCACTCTCGCGACACTCCAAGTACCTCAGTTAGAGAGCGCGAGATGAACTACTACTCTACGATATAAAAACATTCCATAAATATACAATCACACAGTGCAGCGATCTCACAACACCATGAGGTGATCTGGCTCACAACAACATCAATGTCTACAACAGCAAGAGATTTACACATAGCATACCACAAGTGTAGAGCACGTGATCATCAACGTCCCACAACACAAACCCGCGCTGCCATAGGTTCTCACAATCATACCATGAGATCAACCACATGCTAACACTGATTACAAACACATTCTCAGCGCGTTGAAGTCTGAACAATTCACAGGACTTTGACCATGTACATAGTTAATAGCTGGAAGGTGGAAGTCGATGTGGGGAATAATTGTACAGGGACCAGGTACGAATTATCTTTGGTGTTACAGTTATTGGGATTGGGCAATAGTGATGACTAGTAACACCGAAAAAGTGTTTAACATGAAATAAACCTTTCTGGGACATTCATTATTAAGGAACAAATGTCCTAATGGAAAGTTAACACTTGCCAAAGTTATCCATTATTCTCAAATATAGTGCGTTTGATTACCTCATGTACAGGTAAACACAAACGGGATTCGTCAATCCCAATAGATCTATCCACAATATTCGCGTTCACTCGCAAGTGATTAATGGTTCATGATATATGATATTGGCAAGTGAGAGGTACAACTTAGTCAATAATATTCAGAGATAGCATACAGTTATGGAAAATACTTATTGTATTTATGGTTTTATAGCATGTACCCCCACCAATGGATTTTAGAAAACATGTAAAGGTCGGGACTAATGAAACTCACCTTGATAATGTAAAGTCTGATTAGATTAGAAACAATTACTTCAAATGAGAAGTAAACAGCCTCGTCACGCAACCTGGTGTAATATGTCAAGCTTATTCTTGACTTGATTTTAAGAAACTTCTATATCATAAAGTTTTAACGTAAATGATTAATGGTTCTTGTGGAACATAACGTATCACCTTCGTTGGAGCATAATCATAATCCAGAGGTCATAGTAAGTAAAACGTTTAGGAGCTATGGCACTATTAAATCTAAATCCAGCAACTCGTCAAAACGTCTACCCAATGAAAAATCCCCTTCAAAGAAATCCTTAGTAGACGTGATACGTTTTAGATTATAAATAATAAAGAATTTTATCTTTATAAAATTTCTTCAAAAGCTAGTAAACATGATAAATTAAGTAAATAATAACATATAACATAATTGATTTATAATGTTTCGATTAAAGAATGAAAACGATGAATATGTCGGGTTTTAATAAAACCGAGTCTGATAATATTTAAATATATTTTTATAATTAATATAAAAATATTACATTTTATACCTTTGAGAATATGAAAATGACAATATACACCCTTGGTATATATATATTTAAAATTTTATCCCTTTACTTTAAATCTTTAAACATTTAACTCCTTAACTTTAGAGTATGGCAAAACAAACCCCTGAAGTTTAACTTTAGGATAATTACATTTTTGAACCAAAAAGTTTATAAGTTTCATAAATTTACAATATATACCCCTTCGCATGAAAACATTTACAAATTAAGTCCAAAATTCATAATAGTTGTATTTTTCATTCTCGAACATATTTTGCAGCATTTAGCTTATCATAATAAGCTAAAATAAGTTTGGTTTTGCAAGCTTTAACAAGGTTATAGCTTGTAAAAAGAGCTTATTAGCTTAAAAATCCAAAACAGGTTTGTTTGGTTTAAAAAGATTAACCCGGTGGGTTTAAGGCTTTAAGATTAGTTTTCAAGCTTATAGAAATGATAAATGAGCATATTGAAATAGCTTATGGCTTATAGCTTGTTAAGTACACGAAATTAAGGTTTTAGGGGTTTTAGGGTTTCGATTAGGATTTGTTTTGGTTTAGGGTTTTTCGACATGGTTAAGCTTGATTAAAGGATTAAAACAAAGTGTATACATGATCTATAATATATCTAGATCTTATTAAAAGAGATAAAAATCTTACAAGTACACGAAATGATGAATTGAATTGAATAGAGTAAAAACACAACCCGAATACTATTAGGAGATGAATCAAGAGCTTCCTTCTTGGTTCTTGGCTTCTACTTGCTTATACTTCTTTCTTATCCTTCTTTGGACTTGTTTTGATCATGATTTATAGATATGATTTGGTTTTGAGGTGAGTTGGAAAGTATACATGTATGTATGTACATATAGTGTTCGAAAACACTTGGGGACCAAGTTTAGGAGAAGTAGTGACCAAGTAAACTTGGAGTAGTAGCCAAGGGATAGCTAGGGTGACTAAGGAGAGCTATTATGGAGAGGTGTAAGGTGGTGGGGTGGTTTCGGTTACCAAAGGAGGTGATGGAGGTGATTCTATTGCCTTGGAGCCTAAAGTGGTGATGGATGTGGTAGGGTGCTAGCTAGGTGGTGACAAAGAGGCTAGCAAGGTGGTGGATCATGGTGGAGGGTGGGTGGTTGCTTGGTTTTGGTTCGAAACTAGGTGAACTAGTTTTAGGGTTTTAGGGTTTTCGTCTAGGGTTAGGATTTAGGATTAGGGTTAGGACGAATTAGGGTTAGGGTTTAGGATTAATATAGTTCAAATGTTGTGCATTGGAATGTTGTAAGTTGTGCTAGAAAGATGGTACGAAATACCTTAGAAAAATGGAGGGAATATAGGCTTATTTGAATCTTGAGCTTAATTGACTTGTACCTAGAGCTTAAATGAGTTGTACATTGATTTAGGAGGGAAAAGTTATTTAAAACGTTATGCATTGTACACTTGTACACATGCCTTAAAAGCTTGTACATTTATTTTTTATGTAAACATTACATATAGTTAGGGTTTTGTTATAAACATTAACGTTTAAAGTCCGTTTTGATATAACGTTATGGAAAGTACGTTAAATAGATAACGTATGGTAAAATGGTGATTAAAACATATTGCTTGACGTATTATAATGTTTACTTGACATAAACGTTGATGAAATTGACATTAGTAGGTTGCGTGAGCTCGTTTACTTTTGTAATGTAAGTTACGTTACATTATGGATGGAAAAATCTTTCCATGAAAATGGTTGCATCTAATTTAATAGATGGAAATTACACTGAGGAAAATTGCATCTAATTTAATAGATGGATAATTACATAGAGGAAAATTGTGGGTTGTTATAAGGTAGGATCACTAACTCCTTGCCTAGTGTAGGAACTAACCGGTCACCGCACTTATCACTCAATATACTTAAAAAGCACAAGAACTCTTTCAGAGGGGGTTAATAATCTACATAGGTTATTAGATAAGTTTTAGGAATAGTTGTGATTAATCACTGCAACCTGGATAACATACCTCCCACATGATTTGGGACTGATTCGGAATTGCGGGAAGTATAGGATAGACTGCATATGCATATTCAAGTCTATCGACCTTAGAAACCGCTAATGAAACCATAGTTTAACATTGCACAGGAAAACATTATCATAACAGTAGTAATTAAGTAACTAGGTTAGCATGTTTTCTCTCTTGATATCTCCAACTCTTTTATTTTCAGTATTTAATTTTATTGTTATTTTAATTCCTTTCAATTCAAATCAAAAACCATTTTATAAACGTGACATTTCAAATTAAAACTAATTACAACTTAGCTCTTGGGACGACCTCGGATTTACCATTCTATACTACCCACGATCGGGTTCTCTGCCCGTTAGTGCGTTTGTAAGGTGAAACGAGTTTTATAAATTTAAAACTTGGTAAATAAATATTTAAAAGAAAATACGCATCAATACGGCGTATAGTAGGAGTTGGATACGCCGTATTGGGAAGTGATAATACGCGTTTTCTTGTGAAGTCCAGGCGCTGATACGCCGTATCTCTTTTTGTGGATACGGCGTATTGGTCAGAAATGAGCAATCTTTAAATATCTTCGTTTTAGCTCCAAAATATGCGCCTTTTAGCATGTCTTCATAAATCACTCCTTAATTACTGCAAATAACACTTTTAAGCAATTAAGTACAAATTCTTGCAATAATTATATGAAATTAGGTAACTTATTCGGGATTAGATATGGTATAAATGTGACGTTATTTGATGTCATCACTTTCTATCACACACATCATTTTTCCTCCTCAAAACCCTAAAACCTCCATTTTCATAATTTTTCACAAATCCTTTCATCTAAAACAAAGCAAAACTTTTTCGTTTGCAAACCACAATGGCTTCAGAATCTTCTTCTCAAAATCAACCAAAACAACTCACCCATGCCTCAAACGTCCATTTTGAAGTGGAGGATGGTATCATTAACTTTAACAACATGATTGCCTTACTGGAATCCCAAAATGCTTCATACCATCTGATGCTTTAGTTTCCTAAAAATAGTTTCATTTCTACTGCTTTAACTAAACAACCATCTGCGTATTACTCAAAATACCTTTGGGAATTCTGGTATAGCGCGGAGGCAGATTCTGCAACAAAAACAATCACCTTCACACTCTTATGTTTTGACAAACCCCTATCCTTTAACCTCGATGTGTTTTCTACTGCCATCGGGTTAAGGCTAGTGAGAATTATGTTTCTGTCCCTCCAAAGGAGACTGTGAAGGCTGGTTTAGCAACTCTGGGACTTTTTGATGAGAAACATCCACAACTTTCATCCTCTGATCTCATCAATTCGTCTCCGGTGAAAATAAAATATTTTTCACTGAAATGGAGGGTTCTGATGCAGTATATTGTCAAATGTATATGAGGCATGCAGGGATCTAATGATCAACTGAATGTCAATCAGCATTGTAGATTGGAAGACAATTGTGTTGACAGAGACTTACATGTACTATACAAGTCTTCAGAGGTGATGAAGCTCAAAGATTAAAGATCCTAAGTAAATGCTTCAGATTTCGATAGAATGGATTAGAACAACTTCATGTTAGTTAAAGAGAGATACAGATCCTCTGCACCAGAAGGTTTGATCTAAAGCTTTGGGAGATTTACACACCTTGTTTGAGCCTGATTAGAATGATGAGATTTGGATAGACCAACATGAATACAATCTTTGAGCTGAATTACCCGATAATCTGTGGTATACATATTTTGTTGATCACAATGACTGACGATCCAGTAAGTTGAAAGAAAAGAAGTAATCCCTTTATCAAGAGAGTTGTTTAAAGATGTTGAGTACAAGATTGGAGGTAACCATGGAAAGTTCACAAGTCTTTGAACTCCTTAGTATTCAAAAGAGCACAAGTACAAATGACAAAAGAGTTTGAAAGAATCACACCAGTATAGAAGTTTTGATTCGGAAAGAAACTTGTTAGATTTAAAGGACAATCCCCAAGTTTAGGGGAGGATGTTTTGAGAATAAAACTCATAGACTTAATACTGCCTACAGTACTAAATGGTTCGTAACTGCTAGCACAGGGTTAGTACTGCCAGCACAAGTTAATACTGCCAATGAAACTTAATACTGCTAGCTGAAGAAGTTTGTACTGCTAAATAGTTAAAGCTGATGATATGAAGATAAGAAGGTATGGAGAGAATTTCGGGATAGTTAGTTTTTGAATGTACCTGTGTCCTATTAATATAGGCAGATAATATGTGTAAAGTTTCTCTTTTATTTCTATAAAAGGAGATCCCTAGGGTAGAAAAAGTTAGAACTTCAAGATATACACTTAGAGAAAATTTGTAATTGCTTCAAGGTTGTGTAACCCCAGTACTTAGAGAGTACTCGTATTATTTATAATATTGAAGCAGTGATTTTGGTATTTATTGTTTGTGAGTGATTGTTAACTGTTTCACACATTTTCTCTAGAGGAACAAAGAGTAGTTTCGCATACACTTTGATTAATATCACAAAGTCTCAATCTTTGTTATTTTGGATTCTTCCAAGGTAACAAACTCTTTATACACTAAAGATTCGATCAAGGCGTGGGATCAACAGTTCTTTCACTTTGTCCATCAGTCTAGGGATTATATCTCATGTCTAATTGAGTACCCAAAGCATTCTGCATTGACTGCCAGAATCTGGATGTGAAACGACTGTCACGATCTGAGATGATAGATATCGGCACTCCATGCCGTGAGACTCATCACATTAATATACAACATGTGACGGGTTTATCCATACTATCTGTCTCCTCTGGTAGTAATGAAATGTGCTGAATTGGTAAGGCGGTCTACAATGTACCCAAAATGTGTATATGTCCACTTGATTGTTTTGGAAGTATTGTAACGCAGCCATCGTTATTCTTTCCCATTTCCAAGTAGGAAATTTTCCTGTTGTATCAGTAAGGCCCCCCCAAAGAAATTTTTGGAGCCCCCCCCCCCCTGTTAATTTTTTATCGAATTCTGCTTTAAACTCTAGAGCATGTCAAAGCACTTCGACATACTCAGCGATGATTGCCTTCATATAAGACCACCAATAGAGTTGCTTTAGTTTGTATTTCAAATGTTTTGTCCATTCCTCGTAGGTTCTTAGCTTTGATGTTCTCTTCTTTGATCGCCTCAGTTTGGGCTTCGAGGATTTGTGACGGTAATTTTAGGTGAAGGGTCATGACTAATGCTCTAACTCGGAGTGGTTTGATTCGTTCCTTCTGGCTTAAGGCATCTGCTACCACATTTTCCTTTCTAGGATGGTAATGAATCTCACAATCGTAATCTGCAAGCAATTCTAACCAATAGCATTTCAACATTTGCCTTTCCATGAAGGAATCAAATCTCATAGTGGTTTGATTCGTTCCTTCTGGCTTAAGGCATCTGCTACCACATTTGCCTTTCCAGGATGGTAATGAATCTCATAATCGTAATCTACAAGCAATTCTAACCAACATCGTTGTCTCATGTTCAACTCTTTCTGATCAAGGATATGCTGAAGGCTTTTATGATCAGTGAACATAGTACACTTTGTGCCATATAGATAGTGTCTCCAAATTTTAAGAGCGAATACTACTGCTCCTTATTCGAGGTCGTGTGTGGTATAGTTCTCTTCATGAGGCTTGAGTTGTCGAGATGCATATGCAATAACTTTTTCTCATTGCATTAACACCGCTCCCAAACCTTGGAGTGATGCATCACAGTAAACGACAAAATCGTCATTTCCTTTTGGTAATGCTCAGATTGAAGCTTCACAAAGTTTCTATTTTAGCAGTTGAAAAGCTGACTCTTGGTCTTCTCCCCAGATATACTTTTTGTTTTTCTGGGTTAATTCAGTCAAAGGCTTTGCAATCTTCGAAAAATCTTTGATGAATCTCCGATAGTAGTCGGAGAGTCCTAAGAATTAGCGTACTTCTGTGGGTTTGGTAGGAGACTTTGCTGGATTAACCCATATGTGCATGAAAGTCGACCCTTGTATGAACTGACCTCACTCAGACTTAGGGGTCCCTTAACCAAAGAAAAGAGTCCCAAAGTCTTAGACTTTTGAGGGGACTAGATAATTACACCCAGTCTTCTTAGAGGCAGCGAATGGCGATCCTACCCTTCATTACAAGTTCACCTTTTTCAACTAACACATTTATGCATGTACTAGACCAAAAAGTTCAAGAGGAGGTGAAGGAGTCTGGGTTGGAATCTATGGGGGATGTCATATTTGAGCAACTCATGGATGAGGTTGACAAGCAAAATAAAGATGCTCAAGAAAAGGCTAACAGCCCCTTTGACACTGAGTCAGAGATTAAATTCATCAAATCCTTTAAGGTTGCTACTATGCCTGGCTCATTGTCGATTCACCAAGATAAGGAGGAACACTCAGGTGATACAAAGAACATTACTTTTTTGGGCTCTGGACCCATTGGCATGGAACTTGAAGACTCTGACTCTAGACTTCATTCCATGCCTGAGGATGACATTGTCTTAGTGGATGGCTTTGATAATCCAGACTCTACTAATCAAGAATCTAATTTTGATCATCAAGACACAGCTGATTCTACATTCAATGCATCCACTAAAGTGCCAGCTCTGTCAAACCCCATTGGTCATCTTCGAGGAGAGCTGCACTCTCTCAACACCAAGGTTGATCAGCTGGAGTCTAGTATCTCCAAAACAGTAACTGATGAAATTAAGTCTTTCATTCCTTCAGTTGTTGCTGATTCCATCAAAGAACAATTACCTAGTCTTCTCACAGAGGCTCTCAAGGTATGCCTTCCACAGATTTATGAGTCCATTCAACAAATTGTAAAGACCATTGTTTAAAATCCAATAAACAAATAATTTAATGCCTTTAACACTCTGGAGTCTTGCAGGTTTGTTACATTACAGAAGGAGCTGAGCAAAGTGCTCAAGACAAAGATGGGCAAATCAGTCATAAAGAAAGTGTGCAAAGGAATGGAATTTGTCTTTGATCGACTTGCATTTATCCAATCATCTATTGCTACTAACTCCCAACATGTCATTGATCTTAGACAAGCATTTAAGGACATGACTTTTCTCCTCAAAGTAGCAAAAGTCTTTAAAAAGGCTAATGTTGAGGGGGGAAGTGGGAGAAAAATAACCCTGAAACACCAACTGAAGAAAATGATGTTCAGAACCCTGATCCAACTCAGGGGGAGCAACAGTCAGGGGACAATACTATGGCCAAAGATTAGGGGGAGAAACCACCAGCTCAGGTGTTATATAATGTATAACAAGCCCCTATGTCAATGAAAAAAATGATTTGGTTCCTCATGCTTCAGTTAAGAAGAGTTCAGAGAAAACTACTTCAGAGAAGAAAGACTCGGATGATGAACCACCAGTCAAGAAATTGAAGTTCTTACTTCCTAAATCCTCATCAATCATATTAGTAACACCATTGCAATCAATCTTACCTCAACCTAATCAAAAGCCTGATGCTACCTCAATGATAATCGATCAATTCACTAAACATCTCACCCAGACTACATCATTTGTCTACTCTCCAACTCCTCCCAGGGAGCCAACTCCTCCTAGAGATGAATCCAAAGGAAAAGTCATTGCTACTAAAGAGCCTTTAAAAGATCTCATGCCTTACATTAAAGAAGGAGGATTTGTGCCAAAATTTCCAAAGTTTAAGTCTTTTATCTCTCTAGAAGAGAAGCTGACACAGGAGATTATTATGGCTCAAGTTAAGGAGATGAAGAGACTAGCCGATATCAAAGCTGAGAAGGAGAAGTCAAAGGAGTCTCGGAAAAAGATCATGAACCCAGCAAACATAAAGGCTCGGGCTCAGAAGATAGATGAGTATGAGGCAAAGAGGGCCAAGATGCTCAAGGAATACAATAAGTGTATTAATCATAGGGCTGATGATTTACCAATTATAAAAATCAGCTACAAAGTCAGCTCCTCCCACGAGGCAACGATGAGGATCACAAGAGGAAATGATCCACTAAATGTTGTTATTCACAACAAGTTTAGACTAAACACATTGGGGTTCAGTGAATGGCTTGAGGTTCATGCTTTGGCTTCCAAGACAAAGAGCAAGTCAATGATCAACTACTGAAAAACCTCAGAGCCAAATTCCATTAGGTCATTTCTCAGGCACAAAAGCTAGGCGTTCCACCTCCACAAGAACTTTCAACCTTTGGAATCTCTGCGGATAACATAAAGAGGAAACGAACCTCAGAACTCATCAAGGAAGTATTTGTGAAGGAAGACATAGTGGTTGATGGGATGTACAGAACCTGATTCCTCCTCCAGGGTTGAAGGTAGAAGAGGTCTGGTCATTCGTGAACCAGAGGCTGGAATATTCTATTACAATGGGAATTTTGATCTTGTCTTCCAGAGGGAATCAGAGTTTTACTTAGCCACCACTCCTCAACTGATCAGACTGTAAAGCTCCATTATAAAGAATACTCCAGAGGCAAAAGACATGTTCAAGTTAATGGATCTTACTATTAAGGCTAGAAATGATGCAAATGAGGCTAGGGATATTGTAAAAAATAACTTAGATGGCATGGGCCAACACTTGTAATGAAATTAATGAAGTTACTTTTGTTCTAACCTCTGTTTAATTATGTGTAAGAAAAAGTTGTGTCTTACTTACTATAATTTATTTACTTAGCATAATTTATATTCAAATAGGGGGAGATTGTTGGGCTAATTCAGAGCCCAATGATTAGTGCTTAGATTTAAACATAAATTAGGTTAAGTATAGAAAGACCCACTGATAGACATCAGCGGGTATTGAAGGACTCGTTGAGTGCAAAGCCTCAGCGCGCAATCTCAAACGTATTCAAGTCACAAACACCATCAAGGAAGTCGAAGACATACTCATCAGCTGGGATGGATATCAGCTGATATGTAGAAGGAATATGTTGTGGCTCTAAGGAGAGTCAGAGATGGCAATACTCTGACTATCTTGTTACCCTTTGAAGAAGAACAAGCTGAGCTTAAGTTGTTCTCTGAAGTTTAGGCGGGAAACTCAATAACTCATAAAGGCGGGACAAAGGTTATTGGAGTTAAAGCCTGTACCAAATACGAAGTTAGTAAAAGTAGTGAACAGTTGGCAGAACAGTTCACTAAAGTATGGGCGGGGTGATTTCAAGAATGGACATGCTTTAAATACCTCGTACGTCCTCCACTATATTCTTGACACGTTGCAACTACCTCCACTAAGAAAATGTTGTAAGGAGTAAATGCTATCGCTTTTATTGTTGTTGCTATTATAGTCATTTACTCTTTTATCGAATTTAACTGTCAGTCAGCTGTCTCAATCAGCGGGTCTGAATAAGTTCGCTTGTAAAATTGTTTCATTATCAAGTTTACTTGTTCAAAGGCTAATCTTACATTGTCATTCAACATGTGTGATCCATACCACATTGTAATACTTTGATTCTTATCAATAAAGCATTACACGATTGAAAAGTTATTACTTGTATTATTTACATTAGACAAGTGTTTGTTTTAGACGTGTTTATTAGGACTTTCAAAGTACGTGTCATGTGACCATTAAAATGTATAAATTCACTTGCACCATGATTACATTTAGAGCATAATATTCAAACACTCTTATTTCCATACATGGCATTTCAAATAAGTTTTCTTTCTATCTACGACTAATCCTATGTTTGTATCGCATGAAAGCAAACATAATGCAATTTCAACAATATAGGTAGTTTGTGTTAGAAATTGGGGTATATGTGATGATCCTGGATATCTCTGTTGTATCGTGTTGAGTTCACTTTTTGTATTAAGTATTTCGACACTATAAGATGCCTGGGTTGCAAGAAATCTCAATCGGGATAATACAAAGAAAGTCAAATTTGGATTCTAAGGCTACCGAGAAACACAAATCAAGAACAATAGAAATTATAATGTATTTTTCGATGTATTCAATGAGAGCAAAAAGATATGTTTTATAAAACAGATTCTAAAAGACAGTTAAGCAGTTAAAGTTGGTTGAAACCAACTTTCACAACTGTTTTTCAACAGTCACATGTTGGGGAAATAAGAGGGGAAAAACAGATAACTTACTTGGAGCACCAAATATACCGTTTGGGTCGGGGCGCTGCCCCAAACCCCGCTGGGGTCATTGCCCCCAGACCCCAACGAGGGGTGCCCCCTACCCCTCGACCCCCGCCCGCTGACCTAGGAGCAAGGGGCTCTGCCCCTTGACCCCTGCATTTTTGTCATGGTCGAAAACGTATTAGCTCAACAGAGTGTGCACTCCACACCCTTCCCTAACCTCGTATCCCGAAGCCGAATTATAAATCTCATAGTCCTAGTAAATCATCTTACCTAAATATGCACGTTTATGACGACTAAAAATCGCCAACAAATCCCCCCCCCCCCATTTTAGTGTAATCCTTGATTTACTAAAACATATATAAAGATATATGCAATTATGTTATAGCAAACATAACGAAACAAACAAATGCATAAATGAAAATGTCTTGCGATTGAATTTTCATCTTAGTATAATACACATTTCAAATATTCGAAAATCAGGGTGTCGTAACGATTGATCCTGTCAATCCATTTGAATACCTAAAGATACTATACATATAAGTTTCTACAACACTCTAATGTTCGTTACTTGACACTATTACAAGCCATGTGTCCCAATCCATTAATGAACTTATAGAAAGCCAAGTCTAAGCTTCTTGAAGCGGCAAAACTTCATGTTCACATAGGTGGTCCTTTTAGTTCTTGCACCTGCATTTGCAATTTTTCAAAAGAACCATTAAAAAGGTAAACTTCAACCTAACCATTACTTGCAGGTCTAAACACATACCTCGAGAAGATAAATACACGTGTTCCAATCTCTAGCTATGAGCTTTCCACATTGAATTCAGCTTCCAACGTTGTATTAGAAGGGAATTGGGTATCTTATAGGTAGTAGATTTATATGGACTTTGTAGTATATTGGATATCACAATACAAGCTTAGGAATGATGGGTTGGCCAAATTTCTAGAGAGAGAAAGTGACTAGTCTAGTGAGAGAAAACACCTTCAAGTGTGTGTATTATCAAATGAACAACCAACCCCTTCCCATGGCTGGAAAGGGGCATTTATACAAGTGTTTTGGTGCCCCTAAATGGGCCATGGAGTGGGCTAACAAGTGGGTAAAGACCCGGCCCAACACCATAAGTCGTACGGTAACTAAAAGATTAAAACTAAGACTACGAGCTAACCTATGCTAGATATAACACGGGGTGACCGAGTCTTTTACATGGATTTTCATAATCCTAACAATCTCCCCCTAAGGGAGGTCACCCCAGAAAATACAAATTGAATCCTAGCATTATATTTGAATTAATCTTTGATTCTGGCTTGTAGTCTTTTGATTCTTCAACATTTGTCGTTGTACATCAAGTAGTGATCTTTGAGCTTTGTTCCTTGGACTTGAGTGATCTTTGAGCTTTCTTTGAGATCACCATCCACTTTAAATCTCTTAATCATCCTTGTTGTGGAATATTGCCTTCATGTGATGTTGTGACTTTCGGACCCGCATACTCACACTCTTCTGGATCATGATAGTACTTATCAGAGTTGCGGAAGCTGTGTTGTAGGTCTTTCAGTTGTCATGATGTCTTTGATTAGAAACATTAAGTGTGAGCATGGGGTTGTGAATTGACTTTACTGGAACGAGGCATCTGCATCTCCATCTTTATGTAATCCTGAAATACAACAGTTAACAATAAAGCTTGGTGACGAATATGGCTTTGTCATTCGTCAGAGTTCGGTTGCATTAACCTCCGGTTCCGTGAGGACCGTTTTACAGTATAAATATTGTACCTGTGATCAGGTAGATTCATTATAAGAACCTCCTTGACAGGGTTTCCAGCTCAAAGTGTTAGATCATCTAACGCAGATGCATTAGATTCACTGTACTTGCTAGTATCTCTTTACCGGACACCTCAAAGCAGGCTACCTCACTAATAGTATTGCTACTAATAGAACGGTAAGAGTGAATCAGTGAGTTACTATCTCACCGATTGAAGATAAAATTGATTTGAAAATCAATCGATGTGTCACTAGTTAAAGTGATTTTTGTAACACATCGAGAGTTTTAAGCTTTTATCAAAATTCATCCTCCGTCAATTCATAATCTGGACCGAATCGATGCCCAGTGTCACAAGTTTGATCCATTAAGGATCTCACAAGTCACCTACCTAGAGCTTGTTTGATGTTGGCTCTAGCAGGATTTCCATCTTCACTGTGAATACTTTCGTATCACTCGGATGTTCTGGCAATATCACAAGGATAATGCGTAGGACTCTTAAGATAATCCTTGTTTTCACAGTGTGTGAAACACAAGTATATTGGAATAGTGTCCTAACGAGATTTATTGATGATCTCATGGCTCTAGACTCAATAGTGCATTTTTGGTTTTTGGTAGTCGGAGGCTGGAGCGGACTGCCACCTTTTCAATATCGTCTAACTCGGAGTGAGAGAGACGATAGAAATGTATTGATCTCCGTGAGAAGTGAAACAAGAATCCTTTGAGGGATCTTGAGTGGCTAGGGAGGGTTGTGCAGCGTATCACTGGGTCCATGATACTTGTCTTCAATGTCAGCAATCAACCATGTGATTCTGACAGCATATGTAGTGACCCGGTTTCTGCCTAAGGTTTAAGGAGGGCTGCTTTCTTTTCACCCTTTATCTTAGCATTTCTTTTTCATTCTTCAACCCCTTCAGTGCTTACCGAGATTTCATTACTAGAACCTTGTTGGGTGTGTTCCAGTACTAGCTCCATCTCAGTCCGCACTATTCCCTTATTCTCACATTACTCCTTTTATAATCATACCTAAGGACTTCTACACTAACTAGTGGATTGTCCCTGGGTAGATCCCTCCGGCTCTGGCGGGATCGTGGGATCGAGTACCTAACCTTACCATCCTTATAACTCCGATAAAGTAATTACATGGTCGGTCTTAGGTGATTCCACAATTGCCATCATAACCATTCGCTCCCCCTCAATATGTGCATCGATATTCGAAAGAGTTTAGCACATATAGGAGAGCCTACACTTGAGTTAAGAAATCACAATTTTTATCAGATTTTCATAATTAAATCACATTTTCTCCCCCGAGCAAAAATTTCAAATCCGTTGAGATTTTGGGTCTCAATTGATTTAAGTTAGGAAAATTTGGGAGAAAGTGTGTCAGGTTTATACAAGCCGATTATGGAACATATGAATACTTAATATACAAGCCTAAGAGACAGTTTAATCACTACTATTTAGAATGAACTATATGACAACAAAATATAAGAATGCTACCCCTCATTCGTGCACTTCACGCAGTCGAGTCTCCTTTTCTTATCCTGCCACCAACAAAGCTTTCCAGATTCCGGAAGATACGTCTTGTCTTAAGTCGTTTCTGTATGGAAAACATAAACTCCTTGCTTCTGTCGACGTCTTTCTTCGTCCAAAACCGTGTATCCAAACCCGGATTCCTCCTGTTGACCCTCAATTCCTTGACTCTGTAATCCAATGCTTCATCAATCTGGTGTAGAGTACCATCACTGAACTTGTGGATTTCATTGAACCTCATGATCATCTGAACCCCATATTTGTCCCTAAACGTGACGGCCCTTGGAGAGTCAATTACTGTGAAGTCATGCTTGTACTCAAATCCCTTGGCATCCCATCGAGGTTTGGTGAGGTTTAACTGCGTCTGGTAGCTCTCAATCCCCAACTGGAAGTCTTCTACGCGTTGTCAGATAACCAAGTTTCTGGTCCATAAGTTGACAGTAGTAGTGAGAATCTTTTTATCTTCGGGTGAGAGATGGTTCAAGTGACCTTGAAGATTCAACAAGTACAGATCTTCAAAGTCACTAGGGTACATATATTTGAAGTCCCTTTCCATGATGACATATTCCTTGAGATCAGCTTGACGAATGACAATCTTCTTCATGTAATTGTACCTATACATTGGGAAGACTTCAATTCTGACGACACTTAAGATATGCATATGGGTCCGTATAGCCCTGTGATCACCTGCAGATGTGTGTCGATCAATGTAGAACCGTTGTCTTTGAAACCACCAGTGAGATATACCATACATCCAGCGACGTCATACTTGCATTCTTCTTCAATCCACATCTGATCCGGTACCATTTGCTCTGACATTAGGATAATAGGCAGCCTTCATCTTCGAGATTGACAAGGCAGGCCTGCCCATTTTGCGGCCGTACCGTAGATATTCTAAGTCTTTGTTGAAGAAGAAATCCGGTTGTATTGTGACATGACCCGGATCACCACCCAACGGTAGTGGTTTGCTGACGTTGTACCTTAGGATTGCATCGTCCACTTGATCGGTGAGAAGTTTGTGGCATTCTTCCATTTGGAACTGGAGATGAACTACGTCGGGATGAAAGACCTTGACAATTTTGTATGCAGGGCCTTCTAGGTCTTTTTGAGTCAGTTCAGAGATGCCTTGCTTTTTTGCAATACCAGTCCATGAATGTTGCCATATCACCGATCTGAGCAAGTAGTGAGTTCTCTGGTGGAGGTGTATAGGTAGACTTCAGAGCAGAGGCCCAGTTGTTCGTTGGGACGGTCAGATCAGATGATGGGATGGACCAGGCAGGTTCAGGTGTAGCGGGTCGGTCTTCAATGATAGGCTTCCACCAACTCTGCCTTAAGTTTACAGTGGGAATATGATCACGTCCAACGTCTTCACCATTAGATAAGTATGCTTGTTTGTCTGCAGTTGTAGCGTCATCCATATGAAGTTCTTCAGGAATTGGTGAGACAGACGGCTTAAGTCTGGTATCGATCATCGTCCAAGCCGTATATTCTGCTGAAGTAGCCGTCTTTGAGGAGCTGGGGGCAGCGGTGCTTGTAGACTGACCACCCTGATTGTTGGATATAGGTGGAGGAGGAGGTGGTGATTGAGATGACCCAGAAGTGCTAGAGGCTCCTGAAGTTCCAGAGGGACCTACTGGTAGCGGAGGAGGAGGTAGAGGATGAGGTGGAGAGCCAGATGGTGTTTTAGGTGAGCCCTGTCTCTTTTTCTTCTTTTTTCCTTGCTTCAGCCAAGTCAGACAGGAGCTGGTCTCTGTTATCTCGGGCCATAGACTTCTCTAGAGCCTCGTACAACGTCATGTGATCTTCATGAGTTTGGTAGGATTTGGATTCCCACATTCGGTTGTGAATAATTTCTTTCATATCAGCTTCTGGCAGATCTCTAAAGCGTTCCCTGAGTAGTGCGTGCATAGCCTAGTCAACAGCATCCATGACTATTTCATCCACAACTTTGCTCACTTGATTGGGAATATCTTGATTCTCCAACCTGTACAGTCTAGACCCATGTTTGTCTAATCTTTCCTCCAAGGCTTGGTTCGCATCCACCAAATCCGTGATATGTTATTCGAGTTCTCCTAGGCGGTTGATTAAGATGGAATCTGAGGAAACTTATTGTGGCTGAGGTGGTAGAGGAATGGTTGTCATAATTGTTGTTGTTGTTGTTGTAGTTGCGATTGTGGTGGTTGGTAAAGGCCGATGCACAGTAGGAGAATCGGGTACAGACACGAGATCAATCATCGGTGAAGTCATAGGAGGGATAGCAAATGTGTCTTGATGGATTGTGACGGACACCATTGATTCAACTTCTGTATCTACTGTTGTCTTCTTATTATTAGCTTCTGGGGGTTTATCATTGAAGAATTGATCACCAAAGATGAAGTCTTTGGCTAAGTGTTGTAGAGAAGACAACGTCCCTGTAGAGCTGGCAGGCTCCTCGGGAATCACCGGATCGTCAACCGTCAGCTTAAGATTCTCTTGAACGTTAGGGTATGCAGTGGCGGTGAACTCTTCATGCATTTGTCCCGGTTGTGGTTGACTTGTAGCGTCAGTGGCCTCAACATCTGTGTGTTCAAGGTTTGGTCAAGCATGAACACCAAGAGTTGATAGAGTTTGAGACATTGTACCATTACCAGGGTTTGGTCCAGCCTGGCCTTCATCTTGTATACCAGGGTTTGGTCTAGCCTGGCCTTCGTCTAGAGCACCACTTTTGACTACGGGAGGCACTTCCTCATCTGATTCTGTGTCACTTTTAGTCAAGCCCAGTACAGCATATAGGGACGATGATTCGTCATGACCCGAGGGTTCAGTTGGTGTGGAAGTACGTCTTTGAAAGATGTATTATTCAGTTGGACTCTTTTTCTTTGGAGTTTGAAGGTTAAGTAGAACCCGAGCAGCTTGCTCAGCACTGAATTTATCCTTTCCTTTTCCCTCTACCTCTGGAAGTGGTTGAAACTTTCCAGTATCAGTTTCCCTAAACACCACAGGTAGGAGAGGACCCCGATGTGCACTGTAAGCATCCTTCAGACTTTCTTCAATAGCCCTTTGCGTATCCGCTTCTAAGTCACCAAACCCAGGTTCAATCAATGGAATACCCTCATCAACAAACTCATCGACCAGCTGTTGAGAGCTCTTAAGAGTTTGCTTCTTTACCACCTTCCCAACTTTAGCTCGTTTGGCTGGCGGTGTTGCTTTAGTAGTTTCCTTAGCCTGCTTTCGTTTCTTCTCCTTAGGCTTTGTTGGTGCTGGTTGAGGTTTCTGGGTTGCTGCTTTATTTGCTACGGGTTTAGCTTGCTTGGTTATCTTGGGTTTGGTTGATTTTGCAGGTTTTGGTGCAGGAGAGTCAGGATCACTAACTTCTTCAACAGCAAGATATCTTTGATGTTTGGCTACTTTCTACAGATAAGTTACCGTAGTAAGTCTGCTCCTCGAATGTCATCAGTGATGAGTTCATTCAGAATAGGCATCCCAAAGACTTCCCTTTTGGTTCCCTTAGCACTGAATTTGAGATATCCCAGAATAGGTTCTTCAGTAGGCAAGTAAAGGGGAGACTCTGGTCTTGGATGGAACTTGTGCTTGTGTTGCAGGTGAAAGATAATCAGTTTAGTGAACCTCACACTTGGGATCACAATGAGAGTGGCTTTCTTCTTGTCCCCAGTAAGTTTGTGTCCGATTCTTTTTGTCTTACGTGAATGGTATGGATGGATTGATGAATTCTTCCACATTCCTTTCCGCATAAACGATAAGAGCTCTAGAATTGATGAAAGCCCTCAAAGACTCTGCAACGAGCAGTGTAGCTCTTGGACCTTTCAAACCCAAAAGTCTTTCCCGTAAGGCACAGATTAATGATTGTCGTGAGTGCCCTCCACGGTTGAAACATGTCATTAGTAACGACATTAGATAAGTGTTTGACTTCTTTTGGATAACCCAGACCGTTGACAAAGTTGATAAGAGTATCCTGAGTTGGAGGGGAAGAAAAAGCCTTGTTGTTGTTGACTGGCATGATCTGAAGAGCATCTCTGAGTGTGTCTTTAGTAAGGTTGAAACCATATGCTATTCATTGACACTTGTAACCCCTGTCGTTCTGTCATAGCGAAATAAGTGATCCCAGAACTGTTGAATATAGATAGCTGGTATTGTCGAAGAGGCGGTAAACGCTCTGAAGAAGTTGGTATGCTTCAGAATGTCTACCGCAATCTTGTAGATTGGGTTGCTTTGTGACTTTTTAGCATCCAGATAATAGTTGCTTTTCCCTATTGGCACCCATCTAATGCGAGGCAAGATTTGTTCATCAGTGCGAGTGGGTGGTGCCACAGCAAGTGCTTGTTCAAAGCCGAGCATTAACACTCAGCCATATATCCTGCACAGTCACATTCACAAAACGATGGACATACAGATAGGAGATGTTAGATGTGAGCAGGTGCTCAGGAGTTAATCAGTTATGGATTATATCTAGTAAAAGGACACCTAGATCATGTTATGGTGAAGGTCAATAATTGAAGACAACTCTTGAGGCAACGAAAGTTGACTCTTGTAAGAGAAGGCTTAACATAATGACTAAACCACAAGACCCGATAACAATTTACAAGCAATGAGAGACAAAACGCAAGGGGGGATTACGTTTTAACAATAGGCAAAACGCAATCAAGAATACTTAGGATCAAAACGCAATTGCAACAAAACACAATGATAGTTTATATAGAAACCTAGTCAAAACGAAGTACAAAGCAAAAACGCAATCACACCAAACGCACTAGGCAAAATGCAACAATCAAAACGCAAGCACTATTATATTTAAAATAAGCAAAACGCAACCATTTAAGAAATTTTTGAAATAGAGGTTTTACTATTTGAATATTTTAGGACTTCTATACAAAACCAATTAGACTAGCGTTTGTCTCTTTAAAATTAATAGCAAAAACAGCAATAGCATATCAGAGGACAAAACGCAACAAGGATCACACAGACAAAACGCAATCAAGAATTCTACAAGCAAAACGCAACCAAGTTTTCCTTATCAAATCGCAACCAACAACAGTCAAGCAAAACGCAACGAAGAATTTCTAAGCAAACCTCAACCAAGAAATCCTAACCAAAACGCAACAAGAGTCTGAGCAAAACGCAATCAGGGATATCACTCAAAACGCAACCTAGGATAGTTAAGCAAATCGCAACCAAGAAATCCTCAACAAAACGCAACCAAGAAATCCTAAGCAAAACGCAAACAAGAATTCATAAGCAAAGCGCAACCAATAATTCCTAATCAAGACGCAACCAAGAATTCCTAAGCAAAACGCAACCAATAATGCTTTTATACTCAGATTCTTAACTACAGATCGGTTCAAATACTTAGCCCTCTTGACTTACGTTAAAATCTTACAAAACTTATAACACCACCAACGGGGTTTTACACCACTCCATAACATTCTAACTCTATTTTGACTTAAAAAGTCAATCCTAAATGCGAAAATCTCAAGGATTATAATTTAGTAATTGGGGAAACTAACATAACATCAACAAGGCATCATTTGTGTATACTAGTGCTATCCCAACAATCTAAACACATTTACAAACACTGGCAAGTTTTTAAATCTTTTGTTCGAGTTGGGAACCAACAAGTTCACCGGAAGTTATTATGATAATACCTCAGTTGAGAATATTATATTTTGGTATTTTTACCAATTTGTGAATTTTATTTCTTTTTTATGGACAATGTTTTTATATTTTTGGTTTTTTTTTCTTTGGTTTTTATCTGATAATTATACTAATAAAAGAAAATGAAAAATATTTTTGTATTTTTTATATGTTTATAAAAGAAAATATTCACAGATTCAAACACAATTTGTCAAACGTACGATAATCGTTTTCACAGCCTCCCCGGCAACGGCGCCAAAAATTGATCGTCGAATTTTATACTAAATATATAATATATGATAAAATATAAAATATATATAAGTCTAAAAATCAACAAGATCAATAAAACCGAGAAGTAGTATAGAATTATTCCCGGGTCGTTTATCCCCAACGAGGCTGTGCTGGAAAATCGATACAGTCGGAAGATTGGAGTTTGAATGAGAAAAATGATTTGAGAGTGTGGAAAGTTAAATTAAACAATAACAAACAAAAACGTTTAAGAAAATCCTAAAAATTATGAAATTAAGCTAGAAAACAAGAGCACGGACCCCGAACAAAGGGGGAAAAACCTAAAATCTTCAAAATTAACCCTACGAAGAAATTTTCACTTCTAAACTACTCTAGGAGTCAAATAACGAAGAATGAAAAAGACTAGACTGAAAACGGAGGTCGTTTGACCCAAAAACGAGTCAAGACAAAAACCGCACCCGAACCCGTTCTTTAAAAGGCAAAAAGTTATAAAATTGACCCTACGAAAATTTTTATATTTTTCCTACAAACTATATGACTAAATAAAATTTTCTAAAAAAGAAAAATATTTTTTTGATAATTTTTGTATTTTTTATGAATTTTTAAAACTTTTAACTAAATTAAATTATAAAAAATACTAAATGACTTTGAAAAATTCTGAAAATTTTACTAAAAATACTTTATACTATGACTAACCTACGAAAAATAAGAAACACAAAATTGGCTTAATAAATAAGCCCGAAATAAGCTGTAACAGCTTATACACTACAAAGAGTAAAATGTGTATAAATACCAAAGCCCTTGGGACTATAACGAAAAAGTCCCAAGGGCGCAGCGGTATGTGTTGTGTGTAAAAGGGGGAATGTATCGAGGGTTGAGACCCGGGTTCGAGTCTTGCTCACCCGGGTCACCCCTTGTCTTTCCCCTTTTTTTTTGGAAAAACTTTGTAAAGCAAAGTTGTTAAGCTCGTGGGGCTTAACAACTTTCTCAACTACAACTTTTTCTGAAAAGCTATAAATAAGCTTAAAAACAGCTTAAAAAACGACAGAATGCTTAATATGAGCTTAAGGGCAAAAACTAGCTAAGTCATTGGGACACTTGGGACAAATAAGCTACTTGGAAAAATAAGCTACAAGAATTCCTAAGCTAGCCTAAATAAGCACTAAAGGGCTAAATGCTAAAACTAAATAAGCTTAAAGAGCTTAAAATGACAGAAAGCTAAAGTAAACTTAAAAGCTAAAAGCTTCTACTTTCAACACAAAATAAGCTATGAAAATGGCAAATAAGCATGCACAACTAACTACACTACCAAAATAAGCTACTAGGAATCAAATATAAGCAATGGGGTGAGCTCAATAAGCCAAGAAGTGGCTTAAAACCCACAACAGTACTAACTTGGGGGTTAGTACTGTTGGTGTAAATATGGGCTTAAAAAGCTCAATAAGCACAAGGAAAGGGGAATAAGCTAACACAGCTTATCAAACAAACAACATAAGCTGAAAGGAACACAATTGAGCTTATGAAATAAGCTGAATAAGCCAAGAAGAAAAATAAGCAGTCCTTACACTAAAGCTAGGCAAAACAGTGAAGAGGCAACTTCTAGCTTAAAAATAAGCTATCAAATAAGCTCTTTAAGGACTGAAACTTAGTAGGCTTATCTAAGAGCTTATTGGCTCTCCAAATAAGCCAAAATCTTGGGCTTTAGTTCACTAAAAAGCTAAGAAAAGGGTTTAAAAGTCACCCCCTAGCACCAGGGGAGACTTAGTATAAGCTGTCAAATAAGCTCAAAATTGAAAAATAAGTTCAAACAGCTAAAGAATACTAGCAAATGGATTTGTGCACAAATTTTGAGCTTCTAAAACACATTTAAACCTGCTGATTTTAAAGAGTGAAAAAGGGCTTTTAGCTTTAAAAATTTTGACACTTAAAAACTTGGCAGCTTTGACTCAAAGAGTCAAGTGACACAAGGAGTTTTGACTGCTTGATTTAAACACTCTAGAACACAACTTTTTGAAAACCACAACTAAAAATTGCAAGAGCTTATGAAATAAGCTCTTGTAGCTTTTTTAACACCACAGTTTCAAAAGCTAACTAGAAAAACCTTGAAAAACATTTTTGAATTTAAAAACCTTTTAAAACAGACTCAAATGAGCTTAAAAACTTAAGCTAAAACTACCTTAATGACCATAACCCATACCAAAAACCATTTTGACCCGTTTTTGTAGTTAACCCAAACACCCCTTTATATTTCTTAAAATGGATTTTAACACTTTAAAAAGCTGTTTTAACTCATAATTCTTAAAGGGAATAGACAAATAAGCACTAAACAACCTAAATGAACAATAATAAGCAGGAAATAAGCACTCTAATCAGCTAAAACAGAATAAGCTATAAAAAATCTAAAAATTGAGACTTAAAAGAGAGAATTGTAATGACCTTAGTCTCAAGGCTTATAAACAAGGACTTTTTGAGTCCCACAAGGGCTTTCACCTACAGCTGACTGGCCTTATAAATAAGCCAGTGAATAAGCCAATAAGCTCTTCCAACTTTAGCTTATCTTCCAAATGGCTTACTCTTGATTTTTCAAACAAAATCTTATAAAACTATAAACTATGAAGAGTTTAAGTTTAATAAGCTTAATCAAACTTCTATAAGAGCTTATAGAAGCTTATTTAACACATATAAAGATAATTTAAGCCGTTTGACAATACAACTCAAAATTGGGTATAAAACCTTAAAACTTCAACACTTCATTAACTTTTTAAAAACAGTACAAAGATCTTGCAATAAGCTGTAAATAAGCTGAAAGAAACATAAAAAAGACTTAATTTAAAGAAAGATAAAAACTTCTACTCTACTTGCTAAAATCGGCTCACATAGCCTCCTATTTATACTAAATCCTAAACCTTCAATCTTGCAAAGTGTTTTTCTTCTGTGAGAGACTTCAAAGTCTTAATCCCAGCCATCCATGGTCCTTGTGCTTCTTTTAAAATGATCACAGCCATTGATTCGGCAAAACTCATGGGGAAAAGTGAGATTGCCAACATGGCAAGGGCTGAATTTTGGTGGGAAAGATAGTGGAGGAGGGGGAATGTGCTTATCCATGGGAGTGGAGAAGAAACGCGGGGTAAAAGATGGTAAAAAGACCCGTGAGTTTTGCCCTATGTTTTGGCGGGAAAAGGGGTTATAGAAGAGGTTAGGGGTGACAGGGCACAAGTTTGGGGAGTTGGCAAGGTTGGTCCTTGAGGGTTATTTGAGGCTTTGCATTTTTCGTCCTTGTGGTGTTAAAGGGTTTGGGGATTTGGCAATATAACCCCCCAAGGGTTATATAACCCTTTGCACCACTAGTCCTTGGGTGTACAAGTCTTTGCCATTGGCAGTTTTGCCCCTTGTGGTTTAACTTTGCCAAATTGGCAGAATTTACCCTTCTCTTCTTTTTCTTGTGTAAATATAACTTAGGGAATTGGCAATTTCAGTCCCTATAGTTATATTTTTTTCTTCTTTGACTTTCTTTTGACTTGACCATGTCGGTGTTGACTTTGACTTTGACCAGTTGACTTTTCTGTTGACTTTTTGACTTGATTGACTTTTCGGCTTCGATTTGGCTTTGTCTTTCATAGTCTTTTCCATTCCATGTTCGGTTTTGCCGTTTTGACTTCGTTTTTCGTCCTTTTGTGTGATATCCGTTTCCTGCAAAATACAAATGCAAAACAAACATTTCTTTGGCAGTTTTTGTCTGTTTTTGGTCATTTAAGTCCGTTTTTCATGGAAAATGGTATGTGTATTTAAGCACATACCACTCCTCATGTTTGTTACGTATTATAAAACCAACTAAGTAAAAAGGTGGTGCAACTATAAGCCACCAAGTGATTATGGGGATGGTGAAACTATAAACCATCTAATGTATAAAGGTGGTGCAACTATAAGTCACCTAGTGAAGAATAGGTTAGCACGCTCTACAAGATCTCATTATTAGCTAACCCATTATGATCATATGATTAGATTTTTGCACTTGAAGACTTGGATTATGGATGGACAGTAGCCGGTTATGGATACCTTAGATTATATATGACTATTTGTTTTGTGTTTTTATCTTAACACCAATTAAATGTGTATCCCATGTCTATCCTAAACCTTATATCACCTAATAAACATGTGTTATGTAACCCATGTTGCCTTTAAGAATTATTTAGACCCTAACTCTAACTGGTGCAGATTTGTGTACTCTTCAAGCTTATGATAGAATACATACTATGACTGTGCAAGATGAACGATCACCCTGAAAATGAACACTTAGACTAGTTGAGAGTTGAGTAATTTTTGATCCCCTTTTCATGAGGTGTTCGGATTTGATGTTTCTAGCATAAGTCTTTTATAAATTCATTTCTTTGAGTTAAATCAAAGAAATCTTTTTATAAACTATTCTAACAAGTCTACTTGAGAGCAAGAAGAAGTCATGTGGGGGGATATTTTAAAACATCAAATATTTGATACTTTTTAGTGTCAATTTCCCCTAAAAATACTTGCAATTGTCTAATAAATACTTGGAACTCGATACTTTTATAGTTATTTCGTTATTTTCTGGTAAAATGCAAGTATGTGAAGAGAAACATGGGAAAAGGACCAAGAAATGAAGAAAACATTGATTCTTATGAGACTTTACGGCGTAACCCATATGATAGTGTTACGCCGTAACCTATTCAAGGAAAGACATGTCAACGAGCAAGATTACGACGTAACCACACGCAAGCTTTACGCCATAACATTATTATTATGGAAGGATGAGACATCCGAGTCAGCATTACGGCATAACGTGGACACTTGATTACGCTGTAACATCCTTTAAGCCTGCAAGATGGAAAGTGCACTTCAGCAGTTTACAGCGTAAACCTCTAAAAGGTTATGGTATGCGTTTAATTACACATACCTTTCACCATTAAAATCAGACTTAAATGACCAAAAACGTACCAAAAATACATTGTATTTGTATGTTTTCACTTATATTGTGCAGGAAACGGATATCCGAGAAAAGGACGAAAAATCAAGCAAAAACGGACAAAACCAAGCACGGAGTGGAAAAGCGTGGAAAAGCCAAAGTCAAATCGAAGCCAAAGTCAACAAAAGTCAAAGTCAAAGTCAACCCGGAAAAGTCAACGGTCAATACCGAAGCCGACATTGAAGAATACTAAATGGGCCCACCCGGATAAGCCCATTAGTATACATATGAAGACTACTAGGCCCAATCAATAAACATAAGCCCATTTACCCTTTAAAAGCCCACAAAGAAGTTGGGGGGCCTTTCCTGCCAACTCCTGAAACTTGTACCACAATGGACCTCACGTGTAAAGACCCATAAAACTTTCAGGGACCTTTTCTGCCACATTCCCAAACTTATAACACCACATGGACTAACAATGTAATCACACCATACAAAATGGAGGACCATTCCTGCCATCAACCCCAAACTTCAACCCTGTTATACACACAACAAATTTTCCCCTATCCCCCCCCCCCCGCCCACCCCTCCACGCCCCCCGCTACCCCCCCCCGCCCAAACCAAACTTTACTGTTCACGCTTCCCTGTCCCCCCTCCTTGACCATTATTCATAAACGGCCAAAAACATCACCACCACCCTCCCCCACCTCACAAACCAACAAGGATACGTTGGCAATACCTTTGATGTTCATTGGGCAAGACAAAATCAGATGTCGTGCTGACTTTGATTGGGCACCACTCAAGATGAATGTCCAAGATGATTTTGGGATGTTACTCACACAACAAACACACACTAGTTTCTGCCTCAGCAAAGAAACACAACCAAGAAACAAGACCTAGAATGTTCATTAGCCTAATATAAATAGGCCATCTTGTAAGCCCATGGAAGCAGTTAGTTTTTTAAGATATATAATTTTTAACCTAGCTTAGTTTTTAATTCACTTTTACTTTTCAGTGTAATGTTTTTCTTATAAGATTAATAAAATTCACTTTGATTTTTAAAATTATGTTTTTAAGTCATATGAAATCTTAAGTGTTAACTTATGTTCAATAAAAAGCTCATACAAGCTCTTATTTAACTCCTTAATCAACCTGTTTTAACAAAATGCCACTTAAGTATATAAAGTATTAAGAAAATTTATAAAAAAAAACCAAAAAAAAATCCTCCCCTCAAAAGTACCTCAGCTTAAACTGGATGATAAGCAAACAAGGGAAGTGCTTATGGACTCTCACTAGCTTGTTTTATACAAGCTAGAGCTTGTAGAATCTTTTTATCACCCTTGTTTTGAGCAAATGGTATTGTAAGTCCATTCTCCTTCATTTTCTTAAAAGTTACTGTAGCATTGCTTAAAGTTTACTTATTGTGCTTATCTTATGTTTATTTATGCTTATTGCTGCTTACTTAAGTTCTTTATGCTTGTTTGTGTTTGCCTTATGCTTAATTGTCCTCTCTTTGAGTTTTTAGTTTTAAAATGCTTCTTATATGCTTAAATTGCTCATTGCTTATTTTGCTTATTAAGGTGCTTATCTTTTCTTGAAATTTGCTTATCTTGGCTTATCTTGGTATTGTTGCTAAATGTCCTTAAATATCTTTGCTTAAAAACCCTTTTAATCAGTCTAAAAAACCACTTTCAAAAGTTTAAGGGGTGTTTGGGTTAAGTGTTTCAAAATGGGTCATTTTGCTATTTAACCAAATGGGTCACTTAGTTAACTTTGGCTAGCTGTTTTAAGTTGTTTTTCACAAGTTTTCTCAACTTTTATGTTTAAAAAGTTGTTCTTATGTTTGTCCTAGCTTGGTCTTAGAAACTGTCATCCCAAAAACAGATTTTAAGCTTCTTAGCTTAAGTTTTCCTAAATCCACTTTTTGAGTCTTGTTTTGGGTCTATTTTAAGTGTCTAAGTAGTTAAGACTTTTTGGTTAACTTGTTTCTTTAAAAACTTTCAAAGTTTTTAGTGTCAAGTCTTAGTGTCAAAACCCCTTTTTAAATCTATTTTATCAGATAGCTTAAATGGTTTTTAGTTTTTAAAAATTTGAATATAAGCTCATTTAGAGCTATGCTCCATCTGTTTTAACTCTATTTTCAGTCCTGAGCTTATTTGCCAGCTTATTTATAAGCTGGCTTTAAGCCCCTTTGAAACTAGTAACAACTCCCCTGGTGCAAAACCTATTTTTCTCACCCTTTTTTCTTGCTTATTTGTTAGTAAAACCCTAGGTTTCTTTGCTTTTCTAGAAAGCCTATAAGTAGCTCTTTAAGCTCCTATAAGCCAGAAAGCCAAAATCCCCTCTAGGTAGCTTATTTTTAAGCTAGAAAAGGGCCTTTTGGGCTTTTCACCTAACAGTACTAACTCCAAGTTAGTACTGTTGGAGTATTTTTGCTTATTGAAGCTTATTAGCTTATTATTTCTGCTTATTTAGGATTAGCCTAGCTTTTTAGAGTAGATTAAGCCCATTTTAGCTTATTGTTTTTAGTTTAGAGCTTATATAAGCTTATTTGCCTTTTTAGAGTAAATTTTAAGTGTTTAGTAGTTTTTTTAGCTTATTTGCCATTCCAGCTTATTTTAGTTGCTAATTTTTGTTCTTAAGTGCTTATTAGATATTGCTTATTTGTCTATCTTAGCTTATACTAAGTTTTCATTTGCTTATTTGCCTAAAACTGCCTAACAGTTAAGCACTTTTTAGCTTTAGTATAAAATTAGCAAACTGCCTCTTTCTTTTGCTTATTTTCGTGCTTATTTGTAAGTTACAAAAAAATTTCCTTTTTTAAAGTTGCTTATTTTTAGCTTTTTCAAAAAGTTGTAAAAAAATGAGAAATAAAAGTGTTGGGATTAGGGGAGGACCCGAGTGAGCAAGACTCGAACTCGGGACCTCAACCCCATCAACCAACACTTTTATAACACACTCACTACCGCTGTGCTACAATAGCTCATCCGGTAGTGAGTTGTATTATTAATCTTTTATAAGCTTGTTAGCTCATTAAGCCCATAAGCTGTTTTCAGCTTATAACAACTTATTTATAAGCTGTTTTTCCAGTTTTAGATTTTTCATAGGATCTTTATAGTTTAACTTATTTTTCCTAAATTTTTCAGAATTTTTTATAATCGTTTGATATTTTTTATCATTTATTTTCTTTTAAACTGTTTTTTAATTATAATAAATTAAATAAAAATCAAAAAAATATTTTTCTTTTTTAGAAAATTTTATTTTATCAGTCTTCACTTAGGAAAAATAAAAAATCTTTCGTAGGGTCATTTTTGTAAAATTTTACTTTTTAAAGAACGGGTTTCGACCCCGTTTTTGTTTTCTCCTTTTTGAGCTCGTTTTAGCTCTGTTTTTTGTCTAGTCTTTTTTATTCTTCATTTTTAGTCACATAGAGTAGATTAGAAATGAAAAAAAAAATCAGTTTAGGCTTAATTTTGAAAAATTAGGGTTTTTGGTGTGTCGTTTTAGCTTCCCGTTTCTGTTTTTCGTATAATTTGTGTTATTTTCTCGTTTTTAGTGTAGATTGCTTTACTTTTCCCGTAGATTTAGAAATCTAAACCCATACCTTTTTCATTCAAACATCAAATATCAAACCGACTCTCGACTTTCCAATTTCGCTCCTCGTTGGGACTACGACCCGGGAATATCATATCATATACTACTCTCGGTTTTATTGATTTTTTTTAGATTATCCTTATTATATATATATATATATATATATATATATATATATATATATATATATCTATATATATATATATTATATATATAAAGGTCTAATTTAAATCAACAATCAATTTTTGGCGTCGCTGCCGGGGAGGAGTGTATAAGCGTTTGTCGTTTCGAAGTTTGAAAATTAGTGCTTTGAAGATCCTTCCTTGTGGAGTTATTTTCTTTATAAAAAACAAAAATACAAAAATATTTTTCATTTTCTTTTATTAGTATATTTATATATATATAAACCAAAAAAATATATATATATATATTTTTCAAGAAAATCAAAAATATAAAAAAAAAATTGTCCTTAATTATCAATAAAAATCATCAAGTTGGTAAAAGAACATCAAAACATAATACTTTCAACTGAAGTATTATCCATTAATAAGTTCCCGAACCAAAGATTTAAAACTTGCCTTTTGTGTCACTAGCGACGTACGGCTCACCTTTAATTGATAAACAAACTATAAGAGGGGTATAAGGAGGGTTGTTCCTAGGAACTACGACCCGAAAGGAGAAGGTTTTTAATAGCTTCGCGCTTTCCCGCTCCTCCGCTCCTTTGTGCGTTTTTCTTTTAAAGAGCTACCGTGAAGCTTGTCGATTATTAGGTTTAAGTGTCTTGTCCGTTATTAAAATAGACTGTGAAAAAATTGTTGAAAAAACAAAAAAAAATAGTGTAAATTTTCTTTTTATAGTTTGAGTGCATGCGCACTCGTTCTCAATCTCGAAATCAAAACCGTCCTCAACAACAAGCCCCACCGGTAGTTGTTGAACCTTTTAATTTTGAAGAACCTTTTGACATGGCCGCTAATGGAGCCGGTGGTGTCGGACCACCTCCCGCCGGAGGAGGTGGTTTACCAGTTCCCGACCTCCGAACTATGGAGGAGTTGTGCCAACCGTCTTTAGATGGTCGAGGTGGACCAATTGCTCCGATTGCAATTCAAGCAACGACTTTTGGACTTAAGAATGACATGATTCAACAAGTTCAAAATTCGTGTCCATTTCGCGGACCGGGTGATGATGCCAACAAGCATCTCGACAAATTTTTGCATGTCACCCAAAGCATGAAAGTAAATGGGGTCTCCGATGACGCCCTTCGTCTTTCATCCTCTTCCCTTACTCCCTTGCAAGATCGTGCAGCCGAATTGTTGATCGTTTCCAAGGAATTCTATCAACTCCTTTTGACCAAAAAAATATTGGGGCAAAAATCTTCCGGAAAATACTTCCCCACCCTCCAGTGACCAAAGTTTGAGAAATGATATTACAAATTTCCATCAAAGACCCGATGAGTCATTGTTCGAAGCTTGGGAACGTTATAAGCTTTCAATTGATCGATGTCCTAACCACAACATGTTACCCGTGACTCAAATAGATACCTTCTATAACGGGCTAACATTAAGGCATCGTGATACCATCAATGCAGCTGCTGGCGGGACCTTTATGAAAAGGCGCCCCGAAGAGTGCTATGATCTCATCGAAAATATGACCGCCCATCATAATGATTGGGATACTTCCGCTCAACGGAATGAGTCATCGAGTTCTAACACTTCTTCTAATCCAGAAATAGCATCCCTTAAGCTTCAAATGGAAGAAATGAATAGGAACTTCACAAGAATGCTTCAAACAAACCAACAAGTTAATACCGTAACATCGAGTTACGAGACTTGTGGTGGTCCTTATTCTTACAATGATTGTCCAGCCACCGTTGGCCAAAATCAGAACGTATATGCTGTGGGAGCCTACAATCAAGGTGGTAATTCCTACCAACCTCAAGGTAACCGCAATCTGCTTAGCTATCGTTCGGACAATTATCTCGGACCACCAGGTTTCAATGTGAATCAAAATCAAAACCAAAGCAATCAAAATCAAAACAACCAAGTTCAGCCTTATCAAAACCGGAATCAGGGAAACAATTAAAGTTACAATCAGGGTAGAAATCAGTTTTTCCAGGGTGCTAATCATAATCAGAATCAGGTTCAAAATTATCAAGCCCCTAATACCCAACCTCCGGTTGCTTTACCACAAGAATTAACAAGCTACATCTGGGTTAATGAAAACAAGATCAATTCAATGCAAACTCAAATGAACAACTTGGCTACTTTGAATCAAAGGCTTGAAAGTATGCTAGGTAACTTTATCAAAATGAATACCGCTTCTACCTCGGGTGCGGGATCTCTCCCGAGCAACACTGTTGCTAACCCAAAAGGTGAATTGAAAGCCATTACAACTCGAAGTGGTCTTGTTCTTGATGGACCTTCCGTTCCTATCCCTCCTCCATTCATAAATCCGGAAGAGGATGAATGTGAAGAGGAGACTTTAACGGACCAGGATAACTCCGAGTTTACCATCAAGGACCCACCTCCTCCCGTCCAACAAGCTAAACCTTTGAGACAAAGAGATTTTATGATTCATCGAAGGGATCCTCGTCACCCGAATATCCCTTATCCGTAAAGAATGAATCAAGAGAAACAAAAAGAAAAAGATGAAGTCCAAATACACAAGTTTTGGCAAATGTTTAAACTGCTTCATATCAATATCACTCTTGCCGATGCATTGATTTTAATCCCAAAATATCAAAAGATGCTTAAGAGTCTCCTTTCCAACAAGGAGAAGCTTATTGAATTGGAAAACACACCTGTTAGTGAAAATGCCACAGCGATATCCTAAGAACTTCCAAAAAAGCAAGTGACCCTGGAAAATTTCTCATTCCGTCAAGTGCAAAGCCCTAGCCGATCTAGGTGCTAGCATCAACTTGATGTCACTCTCGGTGTGGAAAGAGTTAGGATTACCCGAGCTTATTCCCACCCAAATGACTCTTGAACTAGCTAACCGTGATATTTGCACTCCGAAAGGAATTGCAAGAGATGTCTTTGTTTCGGTTGGAAAGTTCACATTCCCCGCTGATTTTGTCATTGTTGATTATGAGAGCGATCCACGTGTCCCCCTCATTTTGGGAAGACCATTCTTACGGACCGCTCGTGCTTTGATTGACGTTCATGGGGAAGAAATGATTCTCCGTGACGGTAATGAAAGACTAATCTTGAACATGAGAAATGACACTTCAAGCTATTCAAACGAACCTCATCAAGAATCAATCAACATGATTGATGTCTACAATGTTTCACATGAGGAAATTCGTGAAGATTTGTTTGCAACAAATCATCCAAGTGGCAATCCTACTTCTCTTTTCTCTTCTCATACCAATTTAACTTCACCAAAAGTTAATGATGATATCTTTGACCCGGAGGAAGACATTATTGAGAACTTGCTAAATCTTGATAAAACCAAAAATCTCCCTTCGTATCATGATAATCATCCGAGTGGCAATCCCACTCAGATTTCGGAACCCGAGACCAAGTCTTCTTCTTCTTCCCCCACACTTATCTCCCTCAAAGAAAGTGAGTTAATTTGGGAAGAATTCAAAGCTTATCTCGCAAGTGATTTATTTCCACCAGGAAATTGTAATCCTTCATCTCTTCTCCCTCCTTTTCATAATTCTTTAAGTGGCAGTACCACCTCTTCTTCACCTAGTCTCCACATTTCTGAGACTAGCGACTATTTTCTTGAGGAGTTCGCCGATGAACTCGCTCATATTACATTTCCACCAAGAAATGATGATTTTCCCTTTGATGCCGAATCCGATCTGTTGGGAGATATATTGTAAAAGACTTAATACTGGTAGTATAACAGTTAAGTCTGGTAGTATTAGTTAGTTCTGGCAGTACTAGTTAAGTCTGTTTATGTAACTGAATAGTGATAATAGTTATCTTAGAGATATCTTAGGAGATATCTTAGGAAAGGATATGCATTATCCTTTCACACGTTTGTAAAGCCTATTAGGGTTTCATTGGGTGTATAAAAGGAACCCTACGGCATAGTGTTTGAGGTATCCAAACCTAATAGAAATCAATAGAAATATACGAAGTTAGTTTTATAATTGTTCTTCTTAGTACTTGTGTTAAGATTCCGCATTAGCACATAGTATTCATAGTCATTGTCTCTCTTATAGTTGATTTGGATATATTCAAGTTAGCTATTGGCTTACAAAAGGCTAATCAGATCCAAGACTTTGGACCTACACTTATATTAGAATTTCACACATCTTGATTAGGATTATGCGAACCGGAATTAAAGTATGATTAGTTGAGTCATATTAGGTCCTCTATGAAAAGATAATACAAATTTTATCTTTGCTACACTTCATTAGGCAAATATAAGAATTCTATTTTGTCTAACATG
>BQNB010025648.1:0-59421 GCA_026074375.1 Tanacetum coccineum
TTGAATCACCACCTCCTTTTCTTGGTTCTTCAATAACATTATTTTCATCATCTCCTGAAGGTTTGAATCCAGCATCAAGAGAACTCTTTGAATTTTGAGAGAATGGTAGATCAGCAGGCCACAATGGTAGTAGAATGTAATCTTTGCCATGTACTATCTCCATTCTAGCTTTACCTGCATCATCACATGTTTTTGTACCTGCATTACCATTAGACTGATTTCCTACAATAACTGGCTCATAATTCATTGACTTTGTTAGTGCATCAATATCAAAAGGCCAATTTGGTCCACTTTCTGCAATATTAGGTGTATTCTCACTAAACTGGACATGCAGGTTCTCTTCAACTATCCTAGTTCTATTGTTGAATACTCTAAAAGCTTTACTATTGATTGAGTACCCAACAAAGAATCCTTCATCAGTCTTACCATCAAACTTGCCTAAGTGATCTTGAGAATTGTAACAGAACACCTAAATGGTCTCATAAATCCTAAAGCTAGTTTTCTACTAAGAAAAAGTTCATAAGGGGTCTTGTTATGAGGCTTAGTTACTAATACTCTATTTTGAACATAGCAAGCAGTATTAACTGTTTCAGCCTAAAAAGTAGTAGGTAGCTTAGAATCAGCTAGCATTGTCCTAGCAGCCTCAATTAGTGTTCTATTTTTCCTCTCAACTACTTCATTTTGTTGAGGAGTTCTAGCTATACTAAATTCTCTCTTAATACATTTTCTCTCTCGAGTTTTGATTTGGCGATCTTGACGGGTCGCGTCTTATTCTTGAAAACACACTAGGGCTAGGTCTTGGGCTGCGGGAGCGTCTAGATCTGTGCCTCTTTTCGTGTTCCTTGGTACTCATCGTCCTTGACTCGGAATATCGTGATGTTCCAGATCATCCTTCGAAGTTAAGTCGGGCTTTCACTTCTTTTATTTTTTCGTTTCTTTCTTTCTCTTTGTTAAACTTCTCGGCTATGATTGGCAACAATTGGTTGTAATTCTTGTCACAATACTCCCGGAGGGCTGCGTCAGATGCGGGCCCGCCTCGGTCTTATGGAGTTGGCTCTTTTCCTCTCCCTACCGTATTTCGCACGGCAAACGTGGGCTGGCTAGGAGCGGTTTGTTCATGATTGCTCATGGTGAGTCTTTTTGTAGAACGCAGTTGTATCCAGGTCCCACGGATGGTGCCAACTTGTTAGTACAAAAAGTGTTACAGGTTGAGAAGAGTAGATCTGAGGTTATTATTGGGCCGGGCCAATGAATAGGATCTTGTACTAAGTCAAATGATGAAGTGATTTCCTGCACAATCAAAGGTAAACCGTTAGTCTTACCGTGGGGATGGACCCCACGATTCGACTCCGGCGTGAGAGTAAATATTTATGTTTGTCAGAGCATGTCAGAGTATGTGTGTGTGAAATATGGTCCGAGGATCATACCTTGTTGGGTGTCAGAGTACCCCTTTTTATAGGTGAGCTCAATATTAGGTTTTCCTAATATTTCACTCATTTTTGTTAGTGGGCCGAAGTGGGACCCTTATCAGGTAAGGATCCGCTTATAATCATGACTTGCGGACGTAGGCTTGCCTATCGGACTTCCGATGACCTGCGAAAGTGTCCTGTGGACGCCTTTCGTTTGTCTTGCTGCCTTCCGGACCGTAGCCAGTTTGTCCTGGGCTTAGTTTTGGTCCATTGTACCTTATGATTGTTTTATTGGGCTTGGGCCCATGCATGACTTATGTAGTTGAGTCCTAAAAGCCTGTTATACATATTATACTTCATCAATTAAAAAAAGAGTAAACTACACCAGTGGTCCTTGTGGTTTGCGTTGACCAACACCGGTAGTCCCTTGACCAAACTAATTGCACCGTTGGACCTTAAGTGGCAAACGTTAGGCGCCGTTAGTCCCTCACTTTACCCAGGTCCTTAAACGATTGTTAAGTTTATTAACGCCAGGGGTATTATCGACCTTTCCCACCCACTGATACCATTTATTAAACTTCCCACCCACCCTCCATCCCCAAAACGCAAACCTTTTTCACCCACAACCCTACCCATTCATCTTCTTCCCCAAATCTTATGTCAATCAAACCCTAATATCTGTTAAACTAACAACGATGGTGGTTCCTCTATACGAAATCAGAAAGGATGATGTTCATGATCGTGATCCCTACAAGATGTACAGTAAGTTTTTTTTTATTTTTTTATTTTGACAATGTTGTTTAATTTAAACTCTAATGAGGCGTTACAAATGACTTGTAGTATGATTAATTGAATGTGAAATAATTGTTTTTATGTTTTGTGGCTTGAAACCCTATATTGATTCGTTTTTGTTAAATTTATTGCAGAAGTGGAGTCTACTCTGTTTTCTATCAAGCTTCATTATGCAGGTGTTTTCACAAAAAGTCCAAACAGGAAATACATTAATGGTAACATTACCTTTGTTGATATGATAGATAGTGATGAATTTTCTGTCCATGAAATAGATTCTATGTTAGAAGACTTAGGACAAGATGGGCACAGGGTGATGTTTTACCATTTCTTGAAACCAGGTTGTGATTTAGACAATGGACTAGAACCTATAGCATGTGACAGAGATGTAGTCGTATTAGGTAATTATGTGACACAAGGTCTTAAACTAGTTGAAGTGTTTGTTGAGCATGAAAAGACCAACCCTGACATATACACACACCCAAAGGCTAAAAGACTAGTAATAGAAGAATTAGATGTTGAACCAATAATTTCAAAGGCAGGGATTACACCAGTGGCTAGGAAAATAGTCTTGGATGTTACTAATAATCAAACTTGTGGAAAAGAGAAAGGGAAAAGTAGTGGGAAAGACTTAGAAGGGCAAAGTAGTGCAGTTGGTAATGATGGTTCTTATGAAGAATCACAAGATCCTAATTTTGACCCATTTGCTGACTTGGACCTAATCTTACCAACAATGGGGGATAGGGAAGGTAATACTAGTGAACATGTTGATTTAGGGGATGAAACAAATAATGTAGAAATAGAATGTGATGATGACAGACATGGTGAGGAACACACAGGGGGTGATCATGAAATACATGATGAGGAAGAAAGAGAGGTTGATGATGACACAGATAGGAATATGGAAGGTAATAGTGGTCATGTTGTAGAAACAGAGAGTGAGGAAGACACAGAAGCAAATGATGAAACTGATAGTGAAGATAGTGATTACTTAGTGGATGAAGAAAATAATGTAGATGATGTTGATGTTGATATGAAAGACTTTGACTTTCATGTGGATGAGGGAGTAGAATTTATGGGTTGTAGAGACAGTGAACAAACAGTAGATATTGAAGAAGGAGATGGTGAGGAAATAGAAGTTTTAGACAATGATTACTTTGAAAGTGCTTCTGATAGTGATGATGAAGGTAGCAGATTAAGGAAAAGGAAATTGAAGGAGATAAGGAAACAAGCACATGCTAATGAACAGATTTACAAAACTTATTTCTATGTTGGAAAAGACTTTACTCTTTAGGATATATACTCATACAATTGGTGGGAGTTAATAAATAAAAGGCCGCTAATTTCAATTTATTTTTGAGTGAAAAGGCCCCGTGATTTTTAGTGGGTATTTAGTGGCAAACATTAAGAAAATTGAAAGGAAACTTATAGTTTTTAATGGCATAAGATTGTGGTGTATCACAAATTACACAGACTTTTAATGACATGCTTATTTTTGTGCCACAAATATCGTGTACAATGGTGGCACAAACCGTAAAGTGCCACTAAGGCTATAAAAATAATCAGTGGCACATAAAATATGTCACTAAAAACGCAATATAGCGACACATGTAAATCTGTCATTAAAAATGTGAGTCACTAAATGGCCTTTTTTTGTAGTGAATTTGTCCAAAAATAAAAAGTCTTCACCTTTATTTATTTATAAACTATATACATAAACTTTTTAACAATTAATTTATAAACTAAATTTATAAATCAACCAATACTTATATAGAGTATGATCTTGAACTCTATCATATTTTTACCATTATCTTGACACATGACAACAAAATTTTGAACCATATATATGAGCTCATTTTATTTTATAAACTCATAAAATAATCCTAGATGGTGATTCAACTATATAACAATTATATACACATGAAAATAAAGAAATTGAAAGTATGAGTTTTATGATAACATTGAGTGAATGAAAATGGTGATGAACATAATCTTTAACCTAAATCAAACCCCTTTTGTTTGATAACTATTCCAACCTTTAAAACTTCCTTGATTATACTTGCAATTAATTTAACTAAACTTGAACTCTTTGTAGTATCTGAATATTAGCAAGAAAAGGAAGAGACTCTCCCCAAGGTTTGTCACATGCATGCATAAGCTAAAGTGTTATACATAAAAATGAATAAGTAGTTGACCCATGCAATACAAAGATGTTGATGTATCTCCTTTTGTTTGTGGAGTGGCGGCAACATAAGACAAAGAGGAAAAATTTGCATTTTTGTGTTTAGCTTTAGAATACTTAAGTATAAGTATAGGAAATAAGGTGGTGTTGATTTATTTGTAGGCATGCATGCACTTAAGTGCGTAGGTAAGCGTTTTATGTAAAATACAAAAAGCTATAAATTATTTTTGCAATAATGCTATTACACTTATTGAACGTAAACTTTTATTTGTTTGATACCCGCTTACGTTAAATGTTGATTTTTAGTTTACGCGATTTAACTAATACGATTTAAATAAAAAGCAAACACATAAAAGCCTAAAAATAAATAATAGAATAATTGAAGTCGTAAAATGACCTGAAAATGCAAAATGTTACAATGATTCTTCAGGTACGTCGGTTTTAGATATGGTAAGCTTTCTTCTTGGGTGCATATCCAATGAAAATACCTATGATGTGTGCTTAAACACACATCATTTATACCCCAGAAAACACTATTAGGGCCTTGTTTAGGAGTTCCATCTAACCTAATGATGGGAATGCGACTTCTCTTCCAATGTCTGATTTATGATCCATAACTTCTAATGGTTCTTCCACAAAGTGGCGCTTGTCATCAACAATGTAGTTCTCCCCAATGGAATACAATGTGATTCATCGAACAAAACTCTTCTTCAGATTTGAAACGTGAAACGTGTTATGAACTCGGCTTAATTGTTGTGGTAGCTCAAGTTTATGGGCATACAGTTTTGACTTTCTCGGTCACCTTGAAGGGACGACATACCTGGGGGTTAAAACTTTCCCAGTGTCCCAAAACGCACAACACCCTTTCTAAGGAGAAAACTTTTAACATGACTGTCACACAACTTGAAACTTTCAATAGTTTACGTCTAATGTTAGAATAACTCTTTTATACCGGTCACGCGCGGCTTAGATTCGCTCCTTGACCTGGACGATCTTCTCGGTGGTTTCATGAATTATTACCGGACAGTAAGCTGAGCATCTCCAACTTCTGCCCAACACCTACAGGTGTTCGACACTTTTGCCCATACAGGCCTCGAATGGTACAACCTGTATGCTGGTATGGTAACTGTTGTTGTAAAAGAATTCTTTAACGGTAAATGTCATCCAACTCTTCCAAAATCTAACAAGCAAGCGCATAACATGTCTTCCAAAGTTTGGCATGGTCCTTTCACTCTTTAACGTCAGTTTGGGGATAGATAGGCCGTACTATGGTCCAATCGAGTTCCAACGCCTTTTGAAGTTCTTTCTAAAATTGTGACATAAATTTAATATCACGGTCATATCGCATAATGAAACAGGCACACCGTGTCGGGTGACTACTCCTTTCATGTAAATCTTCATAAATTTCTCATAGGATCATTCTTCATTGGTAGGAAGTGAGCTAGGATGTTGTAAGACGATCAAACGATCAACCAAATTTGGTATTCTTAACGTTTCCGTCTTAGGGAGTTTAGTGACAAAATACATGGTGATTTTCTCCCATTTCATTATGGAATCTTTGTTGGACTAGCAAACCAGAAGGTTTTGATGTTCTGCCTTGACTTTAGAATAAGTCTAGCCGTGATAACATAAGTGAATATCTTCCATTCATGTCTAGGCAACCAATACAACTGCTTCAAGTCCTGGTTTCATCTTGTCAAAACCCGGATGATAGAATTATTTTGACTTATGAGACTCGTGCATGATTAGTGTCCTTAAGTTGCCAGAACACGGTAACAACTCCTGTTGTTTAAACATAGGAGTATAATTTAATGACTGTTGTACCCACAATTAACACCCAATTGTTGGTCCCGAATCATGTTTTAAATTGGGGGTGTTAAATTTTCAGGTTTTAATGCTTCGGTTTGAGCTTCTAGGATTTGTTTAGGAAGGTTCAAGCCAATAGTCATGACTAAGGCTCGGACCCTTAAAGGTTTAACCCTTTCTTTTCTGCTTAATGCATCAGCAACTACGTTCGCTTTCCTCGGGTGATAACGAATGTCACAATCGTAGTCACTAAGCAACTCCAACCAACGCCGTTGTCTCATGTTCAACTCTTTTTGATCAAGCATATGTTATAAACTCTTGTGGTCGGTAAATACGGTTCACCTTGTTCCGTATAAGTAATGTCTCTACATCTTAAGAGCGAACACCACAACTCCAAGTTCCAGATCATGAGTTGTATAGTTTTTCTCATGAATCTTCAGTTGTCAAGAAGCATAGGATATAACTTTCTCATTTTGCATAAGCATGACACCCAAACCCTTATGCGATGGATCGCAATAAACAATGAAGTTTTCCGATCCATTAGGCAAGGCCAAAATGGGTGCGCTACACAGCTTTTGTTTAATCAATTGAAATGCAGCTTCCTCCTTCTCTCCCTAGTCAAACTTCACATTCTTTTGAGTCAGCTTAGTCATTGACTTTGTAATTTTGGAGAAACCTTCAATGAATCTTCTGTAATAACCGGCGAGTCCTAAAAATTGGCGAATCTCTGTTGGATTCTTAGGAGATGCCTAATATTTAATTGACTCGATCTTTGCAGGATCTACATGGATGCCTTTGCTATCAATCACATGTCCGTGAAATTAAAACTGTATTTTGAACTCCAAAATTCAACTTGGAAATTTTGCGGTATAACTCCTCTTTCTTTAAGCAACTCTAAAAATTAATTTGAGATGCTCTTCATGCTCTTCCTTGTTCTTTGAATAAATTAGTATATCGTCGATAAAGACAATCATAAACTTATCCAAATAAGGTTTGCACACCCGATTCATGAGGTCCATAAATACCGCCGATGCGTTTGTCAAACCAAAAGGCATTACTTGAAATTCATATTGCACATAATGGTCCTAATGTGGTCTGGGAATGTCTTCTTCACGAACTCTAAACTGAGGTAACCTGATCGTTAAGTCGATTTTCAGATGTAGAAATCAACCATTGAAGTGATCGAAAAAGTCATCTTTCTTAGAGTGAATAACGGTTCGTCACTGTTTTCTTTGTTCGTCACGATATTTGACTGTCCATACAAATAGTTCGTCAGTTCTTCTTGGGACTAACAAGTCGGGGCTCCCCAGGGTGATTGAGTTGGGTCTTATATATATCCCTTGTCGGATAGTTATTGAAGTTGTTCCTGCCGATTCTTTCATTTCGGGGTTGGTGCTTGTCGATAGGAGCCCGTGCAAAGGTGCAGCAACCCCTCTTGGTACAAATCAATTTGGGAACTCTACTTGTCGAGCTGGTGGAATACCCAGCAAGTCTTCAGGAAAGTCTCTAACAATCGGCACGTCCTCAAGTCGCTTCCCTTCTAACTTGTCTTTGGCTTCCTTCATGGTAATGTGTGCCAAAAAGACATCACATCCCTTTAACAAATACTCTTGTGCTTTATTGCACGAAATGATATTTATTCGGGATTCTTCCCTTTGGTTGTTTCCTTGCCTTGAAAAATTAACATCTCTCTTCCGAACAGAACACGCACAATCTTCTCGTCATAGATGATCACCCCATGATACTTTGTTAACCAGTCCATTCTAATAATGACGTTAAAACTACCGAGTGGGACCGGCATCAAGTCGATGTTGAAAGGGTGGTTCATGAAGTTTAGAGTGCAATCACGAATTATGGTGTTAACTCCTATGATTTTCCCATCGGCTAATTCTACATCATAATGACTTTCTAACGTAGTGGGGGTAATGTTAATCAAGACACTAAAGGTATTAGATACAAAGCTCCTATCCGCACCAGTATCAAACAAAATTATAGCATAACGGTCGTTGAGGAGAAACATACCCGTGATGACGTTAGAGTCCGGGCTAGAATCTTTTCCTCCCAAAGCATAAGCTCTTCCTTGAGATGTGCCATTTCCGTTGCCATTCCTACGATTCTTCAATTTTGGGCAATTCTTCTTTATGTGTCCAGTGTTACCACATTCATAGCATGCTCCTGTCTTTTGATTCTTGTTGTTGTTGGTATTGACCTGACAATCATTAGTAGCATAACCATACCTCTTTCAGTTTCCACACTTGGGTGCACATTTCTCGGTGTGGTGGTAATTGCACTTGGTGCATAGGGGTAGATTTCTAGTATAAGCCTTCTTTTCACCAGGGCCAACAGTGTATGCCCTAGCTACATTTTGCTTCTTGTAGGGTTGTTGATTGTTTCTTGATGAATCATCAGCCTTCCTTTTGTTGTCATTCTGCCTTTCTGCATAAGTGCGTAGTTTTCTGATCCATCAAGTCGTTGGCCAACTTAATAGCATCATTAAGAGTTTTGGGTCTTGCAGACATGACATTCCCATGAATGTTATCTGGAAGTCCACTGATGTACTTTTCAACCTTTTTGGTCTCATCAGCAAGAAATTTGGTGCACATCAAGGCTAGTTGTTGGAAACGCTGAGTATAGGCTGCAACATCGTTTTCCCTGACCTTAAGATTCCACAGTTTAATTTCAAGTTTCTTGATTTCACCTTTTGGACAATATTTGTCCGTCAACTTCTTCTTGAGAGTTCCCCAAGCATAGCATGGACAGCATCATGACCTAAGGTTCTCACATAGCCATTCCACTAGGTTAGTGCAGCACCTAGTAGAGTGCAGGTAGCGAACTTCACTTGGTTGTCAATGGCACAACCGCTAATGTGAAATACTGATTCCATCTTTTCAAGCCATTGAGACAAGCCAACAACGCCTTAAGTTCCCTTGAAGTTCAAGGGTTGGCATTTCATGAAATCGGTGTAGGAACACACACGTGCAGGTTGCACAGGCCTTCTGAGTCCTCCTCCTGAATTTTGGCTATCATCATCCTGAGTATGGGTAAAGTTTCTTTGGATTGCCTGATCAATCATAGCTTGAATGGATTCTGCAGTCATGGCGTCATTTACTCCTTGTCTTGTTACAGGCATGATTCTACTAAATTACAATAATACAATGTACGTGAGATATAATCACAATGTCGATACAAATGGATATGATAATAATAACTACACCACAACACAATGAAGAATGAATAAAATGAGATCAACCATGACATAATATATCCACATTTCATAACATAATGTCGAATCATACATGATTTGTTTGGATAGAAAATGACTACTAATGATTTAGTACAGAAAATGAAAATACGTCCTAGAGTCTATTAGCTGGGAGTTACCCATAAAACTTAATAGACTATACAAGATAGATAGAAATGAAAAGTACAACTAACAACTACTACCGGTGTCCTCCACCGTATCAATCCGAGCTCTAGCCTCTAGCACCTGGGTGCGCATCATCTGTCTGACTGTAAGATCCTCAACGCTTTGGCGCTGCCACTCCATACGACTCATGTGAGTCTCCAGTGTCTCAAGTCGTGCCAATAATGCCCTGTTCTGAGCCTCAGAACTAAGGTAAGCCTGGCGTACCTCACGTAACTCTGTCTTGTAAGCAGTCATTTAGCCTCTCACTACATCAATCTCGAGTCTAATGTCTCTGCGATCAGTCCGAGCATCATGAAGCTGTGTATAGAAATCCTCACTCTCTCGCCTGTGAACCTGTGCCTGGTAGCTGACCCTCAAGTTGACTTCCTCAATGGAAGTTATCATCCTATGCTCAGAAGCCTGTAAAGCTCTAACATAACCAACATCCTCTGCTTTGTCAGCAACTCTAGCAATAGTCTGAGCATCATGACCAGGACTATGAATAAAACCTTGTCCTGCCTTAATAGTATCAACAAAATCATACAGACCTCTAGGTGCTCTAGTAGCAGCAGCAGAACTCTCTGCTACATCACACCCAGGTGGGGGAGCAGTAAGTACAAATCTCCTTTGAGGTGGCATGTCCTCCTCGGGGATGTCATCTCTTATACGGATCATGGCTGCCCTATGACCTAGTGGTGCCTGATCATAGGCAGGGTTGGTGGGTGGTATAGGTGTGGCAACATGCTCAGCAATGCATGCCTCCATAGATGCTGATATAGGTGGCTCAAGTCTAATAGTCTTTCGTACCCTACGGAGACGTGTCTGAGAAAAAGGGACCCTAGTCTGAGGTGATCTAGGTATAGGTGCAGACTCATCAGTCTCAAATGCCTCTGTATCCCCAGCTGAGGGAACAGGGTCAACAACAGGTATCGCAGAAGGGTCGGCCGGAGCTAGGTGCTCCTCCTCGTCCTCGTCCTCGGTGGGCTCCTCATCCTCATCATCAGTATCATCATCATCGTCGTCATCATCGGAGGGCTCATCATCACCATCCTCTCCATCAGCAGGGTAGTCAGTATGGTCCTCCTCGGGATCCTCCTGCGGATCTTCATCGTCATCCTCAGGCTCATCTGGATAATCAATAGAATCCTCCTCCATCGACTCTGAGTCAGTAATGTGTCCAGGTGACTCAAAAATTGGCGAAGCGTCATCAACATAAGGCTGGTCCTCGACCTGAATGTCATCATCTGATGGTACAAGGTACTCTGGGTGCTCAGGCTCCGGAACGTATACCGGTACATGCTCGTCCAACTCCATGGGGCCAGGTACATAAGCAGGTGACAGTGGTGGTGCCTGCCCTTGTTGGGCAACCTCCTCATAGGGGTCCATCCCCGGAAGCTCGCCGGCATTTACAAGTGGAATACCCCATGATGGTCCATTCGAATCAGAGGATATGTGTAACATTTCTCAATTTCAGGTCATTTTATGACTCCTATTATTCGTCACTATTTATTTAGGTCAGATACGCGGTTACTTTTAATTTAACTTTTAAGCTAAATCGCGTAGACTAGAAATAATCATCTAACGTAAACAGCCACCAAATAAATTAAGGTTTACGTCAAACAAGTGTTATATAATTATTAAGAAGATAATTACTAACTTTACATATTTTATTTTTATTGGTCACGTAAAAGGCTTACGTTTCGCAATAAAATACATTTAGACACACCCCGGAAATACCTAGACTTACCTAGACTCAAACCAATACCCACTTTTAAACCTTAAACATAAAGTTTATTCAAATCTTGTGTCATTAAACTATTTGGCCGAATATTGGTAACATAAATCAACTAGCAAATCTTTGTTTTATTCCCCAAAGTACATGTACCATCCTAGGTAATTAAGAAAGGTACTAGTTGCCCCAAATTAGCCAACTAATCCCTCTCTTTGCTCTCTTGGATGCCACGGCTAGAAACAAGGAACCACACTCACAAAAGCACCTAGAAAATCTTCTAATGATCTCTAAGTACATGTACAAGCCCTATGTAATTAAACCTTGTACAACATGTCCCTAGATTAAGCTAATACACAATGGGTAATAACCTCTTTGGCTATCTTTCCCTCCTGGATACCCGCGACAACATACAAGCATGTATACAACCATAAAAATCTTGCTAAATCCTAGTAAATCTTGTACATACATCTTGTAATTAAGATATGTACTAAGTAGTATTAGCAAAACCATGTGTGGCTAACTAGAAACCACAAAACCACACAATAGGGTACGGTTTGGTTTGATTTAGGGACTAGGAAGGCTAACTAGTTCTCATGCCTATTTATACACACTCACATTGACACTTAACACTTCTTGAAACTTATAAACACACAAACACTCAACCAAATAAACCATATTTTTTTTCTCTCTTATCTCGGGTCATAAACCACAAACAAACACCTTCATAATCTCATTCAAACCCACAAACAATACTAGGGTATTCATACAAGTTCATAAGGAGGAACACGAACCAATATTGGGTTAATTAATAAGCTTTGAAGCTTAGGGTTGACATACAATTTGGTATAACACATTGGGTCGTTATTCTACACGTTACAAGACACATTCAAGATGCTAGGACCTTTGTAAGTCGCGTATTAAATAAACGTGCTCATGTCATGCTTTGCTTTCTTTGATTTTAGTCGTTGGTCACATTAGTTTGTATTTAACAAACCATCGTGAGCATGTTCGTGCATAATGTAACCATGCATATTTCACGCATGTATACTTGTATGTAAACATCTTGTGTGGTGCTAAGACCTACTAGAATGTGTAAAACATGGTTTAATATCGAGCTAAGGCTTAATCTTTACATTTAAATTTCAGGAATGGAAATCAATATGAAAACTATCACATATACATGAAATACTCGAAACCTATACGTAAACCTTTCCTAAAAACGTGATGGCTTGACTTGGGAAAGAGTATACGAGCTAATAGAACGATTGCATGTGACAAGACACGAGAAATTAATGCTTAACGAGTGCTTAACAAGAGATTAACAAACCCTAAAAACACTAGTGAGCTTAACGTGAACCCATGCATAGTCACGCATATATAAATGCTTGTATATGACTTGTGTGGTGATGAATATGTTAAAACATATAAAAATATGACTTATTAACGAGCTATGACTTAATGAGTTTCACTTAAACGCATGTAAGGAATGCATAAGCAAACCACATACACCACAGTAAGCAAATGAGGCCACTGTTAAGCCTAAGATCCACAAATGAGACACATGCAATTCTAACAAGGTTTGGTTTAAGGCTTAAGAGCCTATTGGTATTTTTCGTGGCTAAGCAAGACTCTATCGAGCCCTAGCAAGGCCCAATCTCAGGCCCAACAGCCAAGTATAAGCTTATTCAGCTTATTGGCTAACTTGCTCAGCTTATAGGCTTATTAAGAGGCTAGGAGAGTTAATGGACCCAAGTATGTTAACCCCACACCCTTTAAACCCTTATCGGGTCCTTAATGGACCCAATAGGCCCACTGCCAAGGCTTATAGCTTATGGAATAATCCAATAAGCCAAAACAGCTTAAATAAGCTTAAGTAGCATAAACGTATCATAATCCACTTGAAAATCTAGTTACAAAGCTAATTGGACCTTAATAAGCATACCGGGTTTGGTTAATGGGCCAAAGGCCCAATTGACGCAAAAATAAGCTCAACTGGGCTTATTTATAAGCCAAACAGTTTAAATGGCTTATTTAAGATTAATAAAAGCTTTTGTCCCTTAAAAACCCTTTTAGATCTTTAAGAGCTTATTTCGAAATGGTTTTGGGCCGAAAAGCCCAATAAGCCCAAATAAGCTCATTCGGGCTTATTGATAAGCCAAGACAGTTTGTTTTGCTTATTGGAACTTGAGAAAACCAATTTCCACTTTTCAAAACTTAATTGGGCTTAAAATGCAATTTTTACAAATTAGGGGACTAAAAGTGTCAAATTGCAAACCTAAGGGTTAAAATTGTCAAAACTAGATTTATAAAGTTTTAGGGGTTGTTTTAACACTTCTGAAACTTAAAGGGGATGTTTTGAAACATATAAGGACTTAAAGTGAAAATTGTTGTAAAGCTAAAGGACTAAAATGCAATTTTTACAAATTAGGGGACTAAAAGTGTCAAATTGCAAACCTAAGGGTTAAAACTGTCAAAACTGGATTTATAAAGTTTTAGGGGCTGTTTTGACACTTCTGAAACTTAAAGGGGCTGTTTTGAAACATATAAGGACTTAAAGTGAAAATTGTTGTAAAGCTAAAGGACTAAAGGTATAATTATGGAAACCTAGGGGTTTAAAGTGTAAATGTTATATTTTCATAAACATAGGGACTGTTTTTGTAATATAGAAAACTTAAGGGTATTTCATGAACAAAGGTGATTTTAATAACCACTTAACATACCAGACGAGTTATATATTTACCGGATATTATACGAGTTAAACCACGACTTAATAAATATGAATATTTATTAATAACGTTTATACATATATTTGAACGTGTGTAATCGTATACTTTCCCAAGAGCCATCAAGTAAATACAAATACAATAAACATGTGCACCACCACACAAGTGATAACAGTATATATAAACTAGCAATTTATTGTAGTTTATGCATTGAGTCGTTAGCCTAAACTTGTAGACTAAGACTGGCCGTATTTACTTAGGTATTTGACGGTGTGATTCATTCGCCATACTTGGATATATTTATCATTTTCAGAGGACTATTTACTAAGGTGAGTTCATAGCCCCATGTTTTACAATTATTTAAATGATTTACATCTTTGGGGTGAGAACATGCTTTGTTTTACAAATTGGACGCAAGTGTACATTTTATACTATGATTACGTGTTTGCCTAAGTAGCGATAACCCACTGAGCCCTTTATCATGAACTGTCAATTACTAGATTGTGAGCGCGAATGTTATAAATAGATCTATTTGGGATTGACATCCCCGTTTGGGTGAGTAGCGCTCACTGTGCCGGTCACTGTGCTGGTGTTGTTTTTACCGGACAACAAACGCTATTACCAGGTCGGATTTGGGATGATACGGCGTTGAACATCATTCACAGGCATCATTTATTTGGTAATTTATTGCATTATAATGTTCGTGCTTTAGTGTCATGAGTTAGGCAAACGGTAATTTACTTTTTATGATGTTTTACAATCTGTTGCTTAATCATACACTTGAATATATTGACGGTCCCTGCTATTGAATTCCACCAACTTTTTTGTTGATATTTTAGCCTGTTTTTTCAGGTCAAATTAAGGCACGAGGTATAAGATACTTTGGGGGGTTACTCTTTGGAAAGAGTCAGTACTAAAGATTTGGGCGTATTACATCTTGGGAACATTTGTTATAAACCAAAATCTTTACTTATATTGTCGAACAATTTAAAGCCATGAGCTTATGTAATGAACAAGAATTTTGTTAATCTAATGTATCTTTTCAAAACGACACGTTTAGTGGTCGTTCTCATATCTTGTGCTATTGATCTATGAACTAACGCCCTCGGATATTCAACATTCCGCTGCTACCCAGATTTGGGGGTGTTACAGATTGGTATCAGAGCCAAGTTATAGAGAACCAGGTCAAAAGTTTTGTCTGGACTATAACCATTTTCAAACACCTTATTTACAAACGGGGTTTGCACGGGACATACATGCATTACTTGTTTGCATCTAATATATGTGCTTACATGACATACACTATTTTATCATTAGTAGTTTACTAAATGCTCACATGATTGATATACACGTATATAAACTATACTATGTATATTACTATAAGAGTCTTATAAGTAATACTTATATAAGTTATTTTTGCTTTTTGCAATAGTCATGTCTTCTGCATCATCTGCGGTTACCTACACTTCCGTCTACACCGACTCCGAGCCAGGGAGGGTATTTTGGGGAGTCGATGAGGAGATATCTAAAGGTGGTTCTCCACGAGTCATCGTATTAGGATACGATGGACTCCCTATACAGTCAGTAGCCCCACCATCACCGAATTACATACCAGGACCCGAGGAGCCACAGACACCACCAGTACCATAGGACGAGGATGAGCGTAAGGCTAAGTTTATACAGCCACATGACCCTGACTACGTGTTATAGCCTATATACCCGGAGTATATACCATTGGAGGATGAGCATGTGTTTCCTGTTAAGGAGCAGCCATTACCTCTTGTTGATTCACCTACTGCTGAGTCACCAGGGTATGTTGCTGAGTCGAATCCAGAGGAGTATAAGGATGATAAGACAAAGGATGGTCCGGTTGACTATCCTATGGAAGGGGGAGATGATGGAGATGACGATGACGGCGATTCATCTGTGGATGACGCCGATGATGAGGATGAGGACGAGGAGGATGAGGAAGAGGAGGAGGATGAGAACTTAGCTTCGGTCGACTCTGCTGTTGTTGTACCTACTGTTGAGCTTGTTTCCCCACATGAGGGAATAGAGACTGTTATACCACCACCCTCCACTGACATTTCTACCACTGGGGCTAGGATCACTGTCCGGCTTCAGGCTTCCATATCCCTTCCACCAGAGGCAGAGGTTGAGAGACTTCTAGCCATGCCTACTCTATCACCACCCTCTGCAGGGGAGCGCTTGCTAGGTGCACGGCCCCATTTACACATTCATCGCCACCACCTGTACCATCACCATTACTACCATCATTTGGGTGTCCAACCCAAATCCAAACACTCAGGATAGCCTCCACTCAGGCCCTGATTGATGCGGTTACTGCCACATTACCATCACCTCCACTACCACCACTACCACCATCTCTATACATACCACCACCTGTTGGCCATAAGGACGATGTTCCCGAGTCCAAGCTGCCACCTCGCAAGAGGTTATGTTTGTCCACTCTAGGCTCCAGATATGAGATCGGAGAGAGTTCTACTGCTAGACCTATCGGAGGTCGAGGGATAGATTATGGGTTTGTCAGCACCGTGGATGCTGAAGCGAGAAAACAAGGGATTAGTGAGGTTGGGTATGGTATTAGGGATACTTGGGTAGATCCGGCAGAGGCAGTTCCTGAGATAGCACCTATGACCATGGGAGAGGTCAATACTAGGGTTACAGAGCTTGTTGAGCTCCATGAGCATGATATACAGGACTTGTATGCTTTACTAGAGGATGCTCAAGATGGTAGGACTCGTATATCATAGCGAGTCGCCATGGACTCACAGCGGGTCGACTTACTTATGGGGGATAGGATTACTCTCCAGGAGACAGTATGGATTGTGGAGGAGGAGGCTTATGCTTCCCGAGAGGTTTGGGCTCACTCGATAGGATTGAGTCAGGTGACCCATCAGGAGCTTCAGACCCACCGTGATCATGTGTATGTACACAAGGCCTATATCCAGGCACACCAGGCATAGCTACAGCTGCATAGTACTCTCATTCAGACACAACACCAAGTATATGAGACTCGTTTCCAGATGCAGCGGGCTGAGATAGCAGCGCTTCGAGAGACTGACCATAGGCGTCAAAAGCAGACGGTAGAGACTCTCTGAGTGATGAGAGACATGAGACGAGAGATGGGCGACATGCAGACCGAGTTGCTTGCACTGCGAGGGCAGTAGAGAGCTAGACAGCCAGCACCAGATGTTAGGATTCTAGATCACCAGGATGCTTCTGGGGATGCTGACAGTCACGTCTAGTGGTTTATGTTATTTTGTCTTGCTAGGTCATTGTACAGGCATGTTAAGTATTAGGGGTTTTCCCCACTAGCATAGCCTTAGATCTTTTGTATTGTATTTTGTGTAATCGGAAACTATTTCATGTGAAAATTTTCCAAGTTATGAATGAAATAGATGTGTTATGTTGTACTATATACCTCTCTTGTGTTGTTGTCTCATCTATAAATTATTGTATATCTTGTCATGATTATGATCTCACATTTTGTCTCTTGTGATTTAGACAAATCATGGCACCTGTGACAAGACGAGGACCGAATACCCCTCCTAACAACACCAACCCAAACAACATGACTCCAGAATCCGTCCAAGCTATGATTGATCAAGCTCTTCAGTGAAACTCCACCAATAGAGACGCAAGCCACAGTTCGCACGGGGATGACCGAAGGAATGTGCAAACTGCACGCCTTTGTTTCTACGCTGACTTCATGAAATGTCAACCTTTGAACTTCAAAGGAACAAAAGGCATGGTCGGTTTAACTCGGTGGATTGAAAATATGGAAACAGTGTTCAATATCAGTGGTTGTGCTATTGAAAATCAGGTTAAGTTTGCCACCTGCACTCTGTTAGGGGCTGCCTTGACTTGGTGGAATGGTCAGATAAGAACCTTAGGTCCTGATGCATATTCAATGACTTGGGAAGTACTCAAGAAGAAGATGACGGACAAGTATTGTCCGCAGGGTGAAATCAAGAAACTAGAAATCGAGTTGTGGAACCTAAAGGTCAAAGGGAACGATGTTCCAGCATACACTGAACGTTTCCAAGAGCTAACCCTGATATGTACCAAGTTTGTTGCTAATGAAACCGAGAAGGTTGACAAGTACATCAGTGGACTTCCTGATAACATTTATGGAAATGTCAAGTCTGCCAGACCCAAGACGTTGGATGAGACTATTGAGTTGGCCAACGACTTGATGGATCAGAAACTCCGCACCTATGCGGAAAGACAGTCTGACAACAAAAGGAAGGCTGATGATTCATCCAGAAACAACCATGGTCACCAACAACAACCCTTCAAGAGGCAGAATGTCGCCAAGGTCTACAATATGGGGACTGGTGAGAAGAAGCCGTATGGGGGATCTTTGCCCAAGTGCACCAAGTGCCATTTTCATCACAATGGCCCGTGTACTCAGAAGTGCCACAAGTGCAACAAGGTAGGGCACTTTGCCCGCGACTGCAGGAGTTCTGGCAACACAAATGTTGCTAATACTCAGAAGGGCAATGGGGCAAATCCCAAAGGGAATGGTTGTTTTGAATGTGGAGCTCCAGGACATTTCAAGAGAGATTGTCCAAAGTTGAAGAATAAGGATGGAGGAAACGGGAATGCACAAGGCTGGGTGTATGCAGTTGGGAATGCAGAGAAAAGAGGGAATGCATCGGGAAACCCGGACTCCAATGTCGTCACTAGTACGTTCCTCTTAAACAAACACTATGCATCTATCTTATTCGACACTGGTGCCGATAGAAGCTTTATATCCACTACATTTAGTTGCCTGATTGACATCGCCCCAACTCTATTAGAAAATAGTTATGATGTCGAATTAGCTGATGGGAAATAGTAGGGATAAACACCATTATACGAGGTTGTACTTAATTTCTTAAACCATCCATTCAACATAGATCTAATGCCCGTAGAACTAGGTAGTTTGGACGTTATTATCGGCATGGACTGGTTAAGAAAGTATCACGCCGTGATCGTATGTTATGGAGAAAACTTGTTTCAAATTACGCCTATGGAAAAGAAACTAACTTTGATTTTTTCATGGTGACGAAAAGTAACTACAAAGAGAGAATCTCGTGCATCCATTTATCTCATGTTCAATAGCTCAAGAGTACATAGCAAAAGGATGTCAGATCTTTTTGCAACAGATATCCGCCAAGAAAGAGGAGGGACAAGTCAAAGAGAAAGGCAACTTAAGACGTACCAATCATCCGGATATTATCCTGAAATATTCCCCGAGGACTTTTCGGTCTTCCTCCAGCTCTTACAAGTGGATTCCTATCGACGTTAATCTAGGAGCCGCGTTCGTAGCTCGAGCACCGTATCGATTGGCTCCATCTAAAATGAAGGAATTGTCCGAACAACTGCAAGAGCTTTCTGATAAAGGATTCATAAGACCTGGTTCCTCACCCTGGGGAGCCCCGGTCTTGTTCGTCAAAAAGAAGGATGGGTCATTCAGGATGTGCATTGACTACCATGACTTAAATAAACTGACAGTGAAGAATCGTTATCCACTCCTGAGGATCGACGATTTATTTGATCAACTCTAAGGATCCAGTATTTATTCGAAGATAGATCTGAGATCGGGTTAACACTAGCTTATAGAGTACAGAGCAAGATATTTCCAAAGACGCGCATTCTTCCGAACGTCTAAAAGGTCATAACGAGTTTCCAGTTATGCCATTCGGCTACAAACACACATGTCGGTATTCATTGACCTCATGACCCGAGTATGCAAGCCTACTTGATAAGTTTCTTAATCGTCTTCATCGATGATATACTTATTTATTCGAAAGGACAAAAGAGCCGGAGAACAATCTAAAGTGCAATTTTAGAATTGCTATTAAGAAAGAAAGTTGTATGCTAGTTTCAAGTGTAAATTTGATTCTTAAGAGTATAATTTCTCAGACACGTCATTGATAGCAGGTATCCATGTGGATCCAGCCAAGATCGAATCTATCAAAGATTGGGCATCTCCCTAGGACACCGAAGAGCTCCACGTAATTTTTAGGTCTGCTGGTTACTATCGAAAGGTTCTCGAAGGATTTTCGAAGAATTGCTAAATCAATGACAAGCTCACTACAGAAGGGAATCAAAGTTTGAATGGGGTGAAAAGGAAAGAAAATGCTATTTCAGTTAATAAAGCAGAAGGTTGTGTAGTGCACCAATTCTTCTTGCTTTACCGGAAGGAAGCGAAGACTTTGTAGTCTACTGTGATGCGTCACACAAAGGTTTAGGTGCTGTATTGATGCAGAGAGAGAAGGTGATTGCCTATGTTTCTCGACAACTAAAAGTTTACTAGAAGAACTACACCGCTCATGATTTAGAACTTGGATCGGTGGTATTTGCTCTAAAGATATGGAGACATTACCTATATGAAACCAAATGCACTATGTTCACCGACCATAAAAGTCTACAACACATTCTCGATCAAAAGGAGCTTAACATAAGGCAACGCCGTTGGCTAGAATTGCTAAGTGATTACGATTATGATATTCGTTATCATCCATGGAAGGCAAACGTAGTGGCTGATGCATTGAGCCGTAAGGAACGGATTGAGCCATTGCGGGTTCGATCCTTAGTCAAGACTATTGGATTAGATCTCCCCAAACGAATATTAGAAGCTCAGATCGAAGCCCTGAAACTAGAAAATCTTGAGAATGAAGATGTAGGTGGTATGATCAGGAAGGATATACCCAAAGAAAAGTTGGAACCACGCGCCGATGGAACTTTATGTCTAAACGACAGGGGCTGGTTACCCTGCTATGGATACTTAAGATCCGTGATTATGCATGAATCTCACAAGTCGAAATACTCTATCCATCCCGGTTCCAAAAAGATGTACCAAGACATGAAGAAGCTATATTGGTGGCCAAACATGAAGGATGACATTTCCACCTATGTTAGCAAGTGTTTGACATGTGTGAGGGTCAAGGCCGAACACCAAAGGCAACGGATGTTTGTACAACCAGCCCAAACCTGAGTAGAAAAGGATAATATCCTGATGGATTTATCACCAAGCTTCCTAACGTCGTTCATAAAGTATGACACCCATCGGGAGATTGTGGATCGACTTACAACATCTGCTCACGTTCTTCCAATAAGGGAGAATTATCCATTGATAAGTGGCAGATTGTAACTGAACAGGATAGTAGCAAGACACGGAATACCTGTTTCAATCATCTGTGATCGCGATGGGAGGTTCACATTAAATTTCTGGAGATCATTTCAGAAAGCTTTGGGTACAGACTTGAGTATGAGCATCGCGTATCATCCATAAACCGACGGCCAGAGCGAGAGGGCTATTTAAACTCTCGAGGACATGCTACGTGCTGCGTGATCGATTTTGGCAAGGGATGGTTTAAGCATATGCCACAGCAAAGTTTTCATATAACATCAGTTATCACGCTAGCATAAAGGAAGGCCGCACCATATAGGCACTTTAATGGCCGAAAAAATGACGATCACCTTGTGTTGGGACCGAAGTGAGAAGCCCTCAACTGACTATCCGGAATTGAACCAAGAAACAACGAAAAAGTATCGTCCTGAATCAAACAGAGAAATCAAGTCTGCTCATGGGGTACAGGATCTAACAAAAGATTTATATTCTGATTTGAAGCAAAAGCCAATGGAGTTCGAAGTTGGATTAGGCATTATGCTCAATGTCACACCTTTGAAATGGTTGTACGTTTTGGTAAGCAGGGTAAGTTGAACCCGAGATATGTCGGACCTTTCAAGGTGTTAGCCAAAGTTGGGAAAGTTGCCTACAGGCTGGAACTTCCTCAAAAGTTGAGCAAAGTTCACCATACTTTTCATGTGTCTAATCTGAAGAAATGTTACGCCGACAAACCATTAGTCATTGAAGATAAGCTCCAGTTTCTGGAAGAGCCCGTAGAAATCATAGAACGGGAGATCAAACGATTGAAGCGAAGCCGGATACCATTGGTTAAGGTTTGCTGGAACTCTAAAAGAGGTCCTGAGTTCACTTGGGAGTGTGAAGAGTCATTCAAACAGAAATACCCACAACTATTCACAAACCGGGCTACGTCATCTACTACAAGGTCTTAAGCTTTGAGGACAAAGCTCTTTTAACGGGTGGAGACTGTAACATTTCTCAATTTCATGATAATTAACTACTCCATTCTTCGTCACATTTATTTGGTCTGATATCGCTTTTAACTTTTAATTTACCTTTTAAGTTAAAATCGCTTAGAACTGAAATAATCATTACCGTAAACATTCACCGAAAAAAAAAAACCAAATCAAATTAAGGTTTACATCAAACAAGTGTTATATAATTATTAAGAAGATAATTATTAACCTCGCGTACTTTATTTTTATTGGTCACATAAGAGGCTTACGTTTCGCAATAAAATACAATTAGACACACCCCGAAAATACCTAGACGTACCTAGACTCAAACCAATACCCACATTTAAACCTTAAACACAAAATTTAATCAATTGTTGTGTTAATACCCACTAGGACCGAATTATGGGATCAAAACAAAATCTTCTAATGATTTCCTAAGTACTTGTACGAACCCTCTTTAATTAATGTTAGCCCTTAATGTTCCCTAGTTAGGCTTATTACACAATGGATAAAGACACTTTTGCTCTCTCTTCTCTTGGATGCCGCGGCAATAATCAAACCAACACACAAAATCATAAGATTTCCATAATCCTTGGTAAATCTTGTATCATGATCTTCTAATTAAGACATGTAGCCTCAAAAACCACTTAGTTAGGGCCGGTTTTGGTTAGTGTAAGGAACTAGGAAAGTTAACTAGTATTATTGCCTTTAAATACCCATGTACATTCACCATTTAGCACCCTTACAACTCACAAACACTCAAACAACTAAAACACATATTTGCATCCCTTGTTCGGGTCACAAACCGCAAACAAACACTCCCATTAGTCCATTCGTATCCACAAACACAACTAGGATTATCATACGAGTACACAAGGAATACACGAGCTAAAGTTGGGTGTTTACAAAGCTTTGAAGCTTAAGGTTTGGTATTTGATTGTGTATTACACACGTGGGTTGCTACATCTACTCGCGTACACTCAAACCAAGAACGCTAGGACTTTTGTAAGTCATGTTTGAACCTATACAAATCGTATAATACTCGTTTTCCTTATTAACTGGCCAATATGTCACGTTAACATATAAATGATATGCTCACGTGAGTTCATGCATATTAAATATAAAACATACGTGTTATACGCAATGTTATTACGTATAAACGAACTTGTGTGGTGTTCAAATGTAAAGAAACACTTACCACGTGACTTAATAACAAGCAAGATCTTAAACGTTTTGTTTATATGAAAACTTGGACACTAACGCGAACAAAAACCCTTATGCACGAGTTTGTACAAAAACCATACATAAACTTTTAAAGTGCACGCGACATTGTGGCTAGGGAATGTATATTCAACCTTATCTAACGTATGCATGTGGCGAACACGACCCTTACGCATGTTAAATAAGCTCACATTGGTTACTAGTATACTAACGAGTCCTAAGAAACACTAGAAAGCTTAACGGGTCACTTGTAGTCTCGTTAAATCCAAACAAACTACATTCGGGCCTAATAGGCCCAATAGTGGGGACCGTAGCTTATTGATAAGCTCATTCAAGCTTATTGTGGATTAATGACTTATTTAACTCGTAAGTAATAAGCATACATGAAAAGAAAACCTTAACAGGTCGTGAATGGGCCCATTAAGCCCAAACCAGGTCCCAAACCAGACCGTATCTAGGGAGTCATAAACATATAATAATCTCCACGAGCTATTAAAAGACCTATATTCTTATTGCTCACAGACCCAAGGTATAGGATAAAAACCACACCGAACCCATAAATGGCTTGTGCCCAGTACGCGGACTACGTACACCCATATAACAACAAATAATCTTTTGTGCACAGAGCTTATTTGTAACCAAACATCTTCAAGGAATTATACAAAGGCCTAGACAATCTAGATGGACCCAGAATGAATCAAACCCAAACGCGTAAAACCACCTTATCAGACTCGTAATGGGCCCAAAAGCCCATTACCGAAGCTTAATGGCTTTATTTAATAAGCCATGAGTAAATAGCTTAAAACAGACTCCAAATAAGCTAAATAATATGAGAAAATGAGTTGGGATAATTAAGGGAAATCATAATGGACTTTTTAAAAACAAACGGGTTAAGGTTGTTGTGGCTAACAAGCCCAAAGAGCTCCAGAAAAAGATCAAATAAGCTCAGCCTCACCAAGCTATATTACAAGTTGAGACATCAGTAAATGCTTATGTAAAACTATATAAACCTATTGCCACTTTCCAAAACTTAATTGGGACTTACAATGTAAATTTTTGCAAGATAAAGGGACTAAACAGGTGCAAACTGTAAACTTTGGGGGTCTTAAAAACCGTCAAATCTTTTTTCATATAAAACTATAGGGGGCTGTTTTGATAATTTCCAGAAACTTAAGGGGCTTTTGAAATATAATAAGGACTTAAGTTTAATATTGAAAAGATGAAGGACTAAAAGTATAACTTTGGAACCAAAGGGTTTAAAGTGTAAATACTATATTTCATAAACATAAGGACTGTAATTGTAATTATAGAAAACCTAAGGTTATTTATAAATAAAAGTGATTTGATAAATACATAGTGTATCGGACGAATTACATTCGGATATTATACAAGTTAACCGACGACTTAATAAATAGAAATATTTATTAATAATGTTTATACGTAAATTAAAATGTGTGAAATCCTATACCTTCCCAAGAGCCAACCTGTGAATACAAATACAATAAACATGTGCACCATCACACAAGTGATAATAGTATATATAAACTAGTAATTTATTGTAGTTTATACATTAAGCCTTTAGCCTAAACTTATAGACTAAGACTGGCCGTATTTACTTAGGTATTTGACGGTGTGATTTATTTTCCGTGCTTGGATATATTATCATTTTTAGAGGACTATTTGCTAAGGTGAGTTCATAGCCCCGTGTTTTACAATTATTTAAATGATTTATATCTTTGGGGTGAGAACATGCTTTGTTTTACAAATTGGACACAAGTGTACATTTTATACAATGATTACGTGTTTGTCTAAGTAGTGATAACCCACCGAGCCCTTTATTATGAACTATCAATTACTAGTTTGTGAGCGTGAATGTTATAAATAGATCTATTTGGGATTGACATCCCCGTTTGGGTGAGTAGCGCTCACTGTGCCGGTTTGCCGGACAACAAACGTATACCATGTTGGATTTGGGATGTTGCGGGTTAGAACATCATTCTCGGGCATTTATTGGCAAATTATTTCATTCATACATGTCGAGCTTCAGTGTCATGAGCTTAGGAAAACGTAATTAGTTTTTATGATGTTTGCATCGGTTGCTTAATCATACACTTAGAAATCTTACGGTCCTGCTACTGATTTACATAAACCTATGAATTCACCAACTTTATGTTGATGTTTTAAGCATGTTTTTCTCAGGTCAATAAGGCACGAGGTGCCAAGATACATTGGGGGTCACTCTTTGGAGAGTCAATACTAAAGATTTGGGGCATATTACATTTTGGGAACATTTGTTATAAACCGAAATCTTTACTTACATGGTCGAACAATTTGAAGCTATGAGCTTGTGTAATGAACCAGTATTTTGTTAATCCAATGTATCTTTTTTCTTTTTTTAAAACGACACGTTAGTGGTCGTTCTCATAATTTGTGCTATTGATCTATGAAGAAACGCCCTCGGATATCCAACATTCCACTGCTACCCAGATTTGGGGGTGTTACACCGATGAGATAAGAGATGAACTTTGTCCTCATTTTCGGATGAAAATGGAAGCAAAGTGTCAATCACTGGACAAAGGGTGGGTTGGGTGGTTAAAACATTAGGCACATGAACATAAAGTTCAGAAATATCACCCACCACTTTGGCAGTCAAAACTCCCGTATCGGGCTCAATATCATCATCATCCGATGGTTTCGCAGGAGGACGAGGGGATGATGGAACATCAAAATGAAATGACTCATTTGCAGGAAGTGAAGGGGAATCATTGCTAAGCAATTCTTCAAGAAAAAGAATATCCCCTTCCGAGTCATAGTCGTCATTCTCAATACCCTCGGTGTACGAGTCCAATCCAGAGGCAAGAAAATATCAATCTCCTCCATCAGAGAGTCACTATCCTTAACGGGGATAGGAGATGGAGAGAAAGATTCGATTATAGCATCAGAATTCTCAAAATTAAATTCTTCCGGGGGTCAAGGGGATGAATTTTCATACAACAATTTCTCAACAAGACGAATTTCTTCCTCATGATCAAAGTCGGCTTCATCAATTTCTGGAGAAATCAAATCAATATGAGCGAGTTCACCGGAGAACTCCTCGAGAAGAGAATCAAACTTAGGAGAAGAAACTATCGAAATATCTCGATTAAGCAAAGATTCTATAAGATCAGACTCGGCATTAAAGTGATGCGGATCTATCTTAGTAGAAATGATTTCTTCATCAAAAAGAGGGTTCGAATAAATTTTCTTTGGAACGTCCTCATCAGAAAATGACTCGTCGTCACTAGAGGAAAAATCATCGTCAGCATCAAAGAGAGGATTAGAGAAAGTTGTAAAATTATCACAAACGGGCACATCACACTCACTTTCCGATAACGGAAAATAACTCGTGACTAGTGTCACTTGGTGATTGGGACAAAAAGGTTCTCAACACTAGAACTTAATTAATTCACCCCAATTCCAATTTCCAGAATAACTAAGAGATGCTCGTCCCCACATACTTAAGAGAGTTATCAGGCTCCTCGTTGTTTGATATGCCGGGTGTGATTCATTAGACGAAGTTCTCTAAAAATCTTATACTGGAATAGTATAACTCAATCATCATCATCGCAAAAATAGGAAACTTCCAATATTGAAGTAAAAAGCTGCTGCCTGCTCCCCTGCTTTTTCTGAATAGGCCTGCTCATGTTTGTTGAATCACAAATTTTCCCATAGCATTGCACGTAGTTACATTTCTTGAGCGTAGCTTTACAAAAAATTCTTTTATACAGGTTACGCGCGAGCTCACGCACCCCATTTTTAGTGCGTAAATAAACACACACACATATATATATATATATATATATGTAAATATATAAAAATACACAACAAAGGTCAGCACTCACGAATTCAAGTAAACCGGAAGCAGTATAGAGTGACTCCGGGTCGTTATGTCCCAACGAGGCTAGAATGGAAAATCGAGAAACGATTGATGATTTGTGTTTGAATGTCACAGGGAATGATTGGGCACTAAAACTGATAAAAATATGCAAAAGCACATAAAAATAGCAAAGAGAATAAGCTGGAACAAGAATAAAAACTAGGAATGACAAAAACACTTTAAAACTTTAGACTAAGGCATAAACAAGCTCAAATAAACTTAAGAAAAATCAAATTAGCTAACCTAACTCTAAATAAGCAAATACAAAAAGCAATTAGGCTAAATTAAACAAGATAAACACAACAGTACTAACAGTTTTAACTACCAGTACTAACTTGGAGTTAGTACTGCTAGGCTAAAGTTAGTACTGTTAGCTTAAGGTTAGTACTGCTAAGCTAACAAGACTCAAAGAATTAATAAATAAGCAAACAAGCTAAAACAGAAGTTCTCCTAACCTTAATAAGCACTAGAATAAACCAAAATGACAAATAAGCTAAAAAGCTACAAACTGATACATTAATGAAAATACTTTGAAAAGGGAAATAAATAAGCAAACAATAAAGGACAATGGTTTAATCTACTCTAAAAGGTTAAGGAAAACCTTAAACAAGCTGAAATAATAAGCTGATGAGCTGAATTGAACTGCCAGTACTAACTAACAGTACTAACTTGGAGTTAGTACTGGTAGTGTTAAGTTAGTACTGTTCCTTAAATGAACTAGCAGTACTAACTTGTTAGTACTGCTTGTTCAAAACAACCTTTAACATTTCCAAAAATCATTTTTATTTCAAACTAATTAAAAACAGATTATCAAATAACGAAAGTAAAACACTTATAAGCAATTTTCCAATCATAATCAAGCACGTTAAAAATAAGCATGAAATTAGTCTAGCAGTATAAACTTAAAACAACAGTTTTATAAATAAACTAGCAATTCTGGGCAATATATAATGTCAAGAATAAAATAGAGAGACTTACTTCAACCCTATTTCAAAAACAGGGTCAAACAATGAATCTACAAGCTATAGCTTGCATAGAACAAGCTAGTGAGAGTCCATAAGGACCCATCCAAATACTGGCCTTATCATCCATAACATTAGCGAGGTATGATTTAGAGTGATTGGTGTTATATCACTTAAACTACTACCTAGATTAGGTCCTCTTGAACGATGGTGTAAAACAAAGAACAACGTTACAACAGCCACCATACAGTGTGACACACAAACCCACCAAACGCCAACGACCCACCCCCAATACCCACCCCAAAAACCAAAACAAAAAAACCCTACTTTAATGACCCAAACACACAAAAACACCAAAACCAACCCAACCACTGAAAAACAACATAACCCTAACTGCTCTCTACATGAAACGAAAGTTAGACTAGCCTAAACAATATACCATTACATATTAGCAGCGTTCATTAACTTAAACCAACCCCATAACAAAACCCCCCCAACCAAAAAATTACAAACAAACAAACACCACAACCAACAAAAAAAACCAAAAAAAACAAGTGTGCTACCCCGCCACCCTCCCCCCGCCCACCCCCCCCCACCCCCACCCAACAACCACCACATTACCACCTAGCTAGCGATAACCAAAACCCAAACCAAAACCCCACCACCACAATAAACCGAAAAACACCAAAAAAAAAAACCAAAACCATTAAAAAACAACACTAAAAAAACACAAATTTTATTACTAGCCAAATCAACTAAATTAAAACCAAACATCCGCGTAGCATACTTATAAACCAAGCACCTCACACTCTTAACCTAAACCCAAAAACCAAAAAAAAAAAAAAACGAAAAAAAAAAAAAAAAACAAAAAAAACTCAAAACAACAAAAAAATAAAACAAAAAACTACTATCCCCTCAACAACAAAAAAACCCACAAACACACACCTAAAACTAAACAAACCCAAAAAAAAAGACCCAAACCCAGACTTAAAAAAAATAAAAGAAATAATAATCAACTACAATAATCCAACTCAACCAATATATAGCTAACCAACTGAACTACTAAATAAAAATCGTCCCCATACACCTACTGTTCATTAAAAAAAACAAAAAAACACAACAAAAAAAAAAAAAAAAAACAAAAAAACAAAGAAAAAACCAAAAAAAATAAAAAAAAAAAAAAAAGAAACTAAAAAAAAACACCACAAAAAACCCTTTTTTAAAAAAAACCCAAAAACAAAAAAAAACCAACAACAAAAAAACAACAAATAAAAACCAACCAAAAAAAAAAAACTACTTAAACTAGAAAAGACGCATGGTAATATAAACTACAAATGATAAACTGTGTAAAAACAAAAAAAACAAAAAAACAAACAAAAAAAAAAAAAAAAAAAACCAAAAAAACAAAAACAAAATTAGTAATCAACTTAACGAATGATAATAGAAACGTCACAACTCCCCCTACCCCCCAACCACCCCACCACCTCTAGTCACCCGCCCCCCACCCCCCCCCACCCCCCACCAAGCAATGCACCACCTATTATCCAACACCAACCCATGTGTCCCCAATCACCATAACACCACCGCATACAATACAATTTCCTACCACCCCACTCACCAAGAAAAAACCACAAAAAAAACAAAAAATACAGCCCAACCAAATGAACAGCGGCAATTAAAATACAAATATCACCATACCACACCCCACACCAAACCACGCCACAACCAAAAAAAACACCTATGGCCCTTTCGAGACCAAACATAAAAGTACAAACCCCCCACAAAACACCCCCCAATACCACCCACCACCATCCCCAAGTATGCCTACCACTACAATATAAACCCCAAAATACTAAATAACAGCAAAACTCTCCACAACAAGTGAACAAACCAACAAAGACAAAAACCACAATAAAACCCCAAAAAGAAAAAAAAAAATAAAAAACCCCCTAACCCAAAAAAAACCCATAAACAACAAAAGAAAAAAGAATAAAAAAACCCAAAAACCTTTTTAAATTCCACTTATTAAAACAGTATTGTAAACAAGCTATATTTAGAGATTTGAATCACAAAAACCAACTCATAAGAAACTTAACACTTGGATTAATAAGTGACTTTAAAAAACTCAAATTTGCATTAAAACTTGAAAGAGTTACCAATGCAGAAAGTAAAAAACTGTAAATAACTGAAAATAAGACTAAGTTAAATTAAAAAAACTAAAAAACTATATGCCTCAAAGGCTTAAAAGAAAAGCCTCTATATAGAGCCCGGAGAGTCTTGTGACTTGCAGCTTGTGCGCTTTCTTTGGATAGATAAAACCAAGTGTTCTTGTTTTGTGTGAAGGATTGCTGAGTATAAAGCTTCCTTGTGCTAGCTTTGTGAGTATAAACTCACAATATATCCTGGCCCTTAATTTCCTTGTATTCTCTCTCAACCCTTGGATCGAAAATGTCCTTGGATTGCCAACTTGGCATTGTGGCCATGTGGGGTGAGTGGGAAGGTTTTGTCAAGTGGTTGATGGAGTGTTGCAGGGTAGAAGTATGGGAGCAAAACAGGGTGCTGGCTGGATTTGGTATTGGCGGGAAAAAGGTTTATACAAGTTGGGTTGTGACAGAGGGAGGTTGAAGATGATTAAGGGTATGTTTGGTTTGTGTACAAGAAAAGCCCCTCCACATCTTTCTTCTTTTCATTCTCTTTTTCCCCTTTCTTTCTTTTATAAATGAAGTTTCCCAAATTGGCATAATCAGCCCCTGTGGTTGTTTCCTTAATAATATAACTTAGGGGTTTGGCATTTTTGACCCCTCAAGTTATATTTTTCTTTGCTTTTTCTTCTCGGAGTTGACTTGACTTTGATTGGGCTTCGTCTTCACACACTTTTCCATCCCGTGTCCGGTTTTGTCGCTTTTTGCTTGGTTTTTCGTCTTTTTGTGAGATATCCGTTCCTGCACAACACAATTAGCAAAACAAGCATATATTTGGCATTTTGAGTCCGTTTTTGGTTATTTTAGCTCGTTTTTAAAGGTAAAAGGTATGTGTAATTAAGCACATACCAAAATCCCCCAAACTAAGATGTTGCGTGTCCCACGCAATGCTATGAAGTAAGCACTCGAGAAACCAAAAATCTCAAATCCCCTCGACTAATAACTTGGAAAAGTAGCCAAGCGTTTATCAAAGGGGGGTGTGGTAGGTAGCGCAGACAGGATGGGGTTGTGTGCGTTGTGGTGGTACTCGGAAGTGGCGTCGCCGCCCGGGTGTTTCAAGGGGGGTGACTCTGGAGGATGTGGGATAGGCTTCCCTCTTATACCCTAGAATCACCCTGGTTAACCTAGCTATGTTGTTTCACCTCCTACTATATGTTTCGTTTACACCATTTCATGCCTTAGCCTACCTTGTGGTCTTTATTTTCTTTGTGTTGAATTCTTGGCGCTTAAGATTCCTTGGGTCGGTGGGAGTGTGGGAATAAGGAAATTATATGCATTGGTGGCACAACGGAATTTTATTATAATTCCTACGACTCTTTGTTGTTGAATATTACTTTAAATCTGGTATACTTCCGAACCCGGCAGTTTCATGGAAAACTTTATAAGATCACAATCAGATGTGATCGATAAGACCCCTCCCTGCTGTTCGCACCGGTTTTCGACTGTGTGTGTTGCGGTAGGGAGATTTGCCTATTTCGATCTTTTTTCTTCTTTTGTTTGGAACTTACTTTTTTTTCTTCAATTTTGTTTTTTTTTGGTTACTTTACCTCGCTGACTTCATTAATATTGCTCTGTTTGTCGCTGCGCTACTATCGTTTATTGTGCGTATAATATTCGGATGCTTGAAGTGAAGCACGCAATAATTAAAGACAATATTAAACTCCTATGTTGTAACATTTGATAATTTAGCATGAGAAAAGACGTTCTCTGTGTGTTGTGATTGTTTGATTCTATTGAAGATTTTGTGGGTGGGTTTTGACTGTGAATGCTGGTTTGAGGGCGTCACTGTGTGTTATTTAGTTTTCCGATAGTTTGTTCCGCATCGTTGTTGAGGATGTGATTCTTGAGTTTTTTTTCTCCGTCCTCGCTTCGTGTTGGTCTGGTATTTATTCTGTCTTATCACTGGTCTTTTGGTTTGTTCGTTGATGTGACGGGATAGTTTGCTGTGATGTGCGTTGGCTATTCTGGTGTCACCTTGGGATTCTTTTGCGAATTCTGAAGTACTTGATTTTTTGATGAATTTCGCATTACGTGGTGATGCTAGTTGATGCCTGTGTGAAAAATTTTGATGATGTGTTCGATTGAGGGTGACGTTGTGATCTGACGGAACGCATGTTGATGTGCCTAACTCTTGATTTATTCGTTGCGTCGAAACATTGAAAGCACCCGTATGTGCTAAAATGATTGTAAAGATGGTGCAATAATAAAATAAGAAATAGAGCGATAGTAGGCATGTGTTGCAGTCATAAAGATATCTCCAGTTATCTCAGTTATAAAAAAAATGGAGCTAGTAGCCCATTATTACACCAAGTCATCCCAATATTCATGAAGAATGAAGCTAGTAGCCCATTACTGAAGATCATATTTTTGGACTTAGACTCTTAGACCTATGGATGGACAGTGGTTAGTTATGAAAACATTAGATTACTCTAGACTATTTGTTTTGTGTTTTTATATTAACAACCATTAAATGTGTATCCCATGCAAATTTGTGTACTTTCCAAGCTTATGATAGAATGCATGCTATGACTGTGCAATTGAGCGATCACCCCGAAAATGAAACACTTAGACTAGTGGAGAGCTGGGTGACTTTTTATCCTCTTTTCGTGAGGTGTTTGGCTTTGATGTTTTCTAGCATAAGAGTTTTATAAATTCATTTTTTGAAATTATTCTCGAAGAATCTTTTTATGAAATGTCTTAATAGGTTCTACTTGAGGGCAAACAAAAGTCAAGTGGGGGATATTTGATAACATCAAATATTTAATACTTTTTGGTGGCAAAATACCCCCTATATTACCTGTAAATGTTTCACTAACACTCGAAAACGAGATATTTTATATCATTTTGTAGTTTTCAGGTAAAATAAAAAAAAGTGACAAGAAACAAGGGAAAAGGACTTAAAGTGTAAATTCTAAAGAATGTTACGGAGTAACACTAAAAATAGTTACACCGTAACATAAATTAAGCAAGTATGAAGATCAAGGACAAGGTTACGGCGTAACACCATATCTAGTTACGCCGTAAATAAATATCTGGAAGGAAATCTTACCCAAGATAGGGTTACGGCGTAACACCACTTATGGTTACGCTGTAACCATGAAGATCCACAAATATGGAATGAAGATCACATACATATAGAAATTATTTGAGGGTTACGGCGTAACACCATATCAGGTTACGCCGTAACAATTGTTTAAATATGGAATGTCGTGTATGATGGTTACGACGTAACACTTTTATCAGTTACACCGTAACAGGCTTGATACCTATAAATAGAGGCATCATTCAAGCTATCCCAACATCACTTCCTCCACAACCAATTGGAGAGGCGACAAAGGCTTCAAACCTTGGAAGAATTCCACCTAGAGTCCAAGAGATATCACACTTTACTTACTTTTTGTATTTAATCATTCAAATACAAATACTGTAAGAATTATGAGTTTTCAATCTACGATTTCTTTTATTTCTTGCTGTGTTTCCGTTACCATGAGCGGTTAAGCACTTAAAGTGCTGGCCTAGTTAAGTAATTACTTTTGTTATGATTGTTTCCTGTTAGATTATGGTTTTATTAGATATTCCTTGACTATTGTGTAACCCTGAGTTTTGGTAGTATTGGTGGTTCGGACCTAGCTTGCCCCATTATTAGATTATCTAGTAAATATGGGATCCAATGGGTACTAGGGAGGATCACTAACTCCTTACCTAGTGTAGGAACTAACCGGTCACCGCACTTATCACTTAATATAGTTAAAAAGCACAAGAACTCTTTCAGAGAGGGTTAATAATCTTTACAGTTTATTAGATATGTTTTGGGAATAGTTAGGATTAATCACTGCAACCTAGATAACCTACCTCCCAGATGATTTGGGACTGATTCAAAATCGCAGGGTGTATAGGATAGACTGCATATGCATATTCAAGTGTATCGACCTTAGAAACCGCTAATGAAACCATAGTAACATTGTACAGGAAAATGTTTTCATAACAATAGTAATGAAGTAACTAGGTTAGCACGTTTTCTCTCTTGATATCTCATACTCTTTTAATTTTCAGTAATTTACTTTATTGTTATTTATTTCAATTCAAATCAAAAACCATTTTCTAAACGTGACATTTCAAATTAAAACTAATTACAACTTAGCTCTTGGGACGACCTCGGATTTACCATTCTATACTACCCACGACCGGGTTCTCTACCTGTTAGTGCGTTGTTAGGTAGATCGAGTTTTATAAATTTAAAACTTGGTAAAAATATATTTTAAAATAAAATACGCATCAGTCTTCGAAAAAACAACCAGTGGTTAGTTTATCAACCACCAAGGCTTAATACATTGGTGCGACTTTCTGTGCATATCAATGCATTTGGCTTACAAGAATTTTAGAGCAGATCGGAGTTGAAAAAGAGGAAGGTACAAGGATTTATTGTGACAATCGCTCTAGCATTCAACTGTCTAAAAAACTCGTCTTCCATAGAAGGAGTAAACATATTGGAGTAAGATTTCATTTCTTTAGAGTGTTAGTTAGTGATGGAGTTGTGCAACTTAGATTTAGTAGCTCTAAAAAAATTCAAGTTGCGGACATCATGACTAAACCTTTGAAGCTGGAGCAGTTTAAGAAGCTCCGTTGTATGCTTGGAGTGACTAAAGCTACTGAAGTAAGCTAAATGCATATGCATTCGCTTAAGGGAGGGATTGATAGTAGAAGTTTGTTTATTTCTAGTTTGAATAATTCATAATCAAAGTCTTCCTTTACGAGTCTATGATCGAGTATTTGGGAAAGTCCTCTTTATGTGGGTGGCTTCCTAATTTATCTCCATCTTTATTTTGTTCTTTTTTGCAAGGCTATAAAAGCCACACGTTGGTTTCAATATAATGAGCAATTTATTCCACCAAAACTATTTTAGTGATCATTTGTTTAAGTTAGTTTCACAGTGAATCCTAAACTTAGGTAACACACAAAAAACGTAGAAAGTGATCTTCGTAGTAAACCAGTTACTGCCTATATTTATGCATGAAACTAGCAACTTTAACTTGCATGAAAAATATTCAAACGTGCATGAAAAGTTAGTAGAGATATTAGGCTAGTCATGCACTCATGCTAATGACTTGTTCGTCTGTTCTTTAGCCTTCAATATGTCATGTGGTCATGCAAATAGGTTAGGTTCGTGTAAATAGTCACGAAACTCGTATCAATACTTCGCGCCTGAAAGATGAGTCTTGTCCTCAATGCTCATGATTTTGTCCCCGGGGTAACGTGGCTTCCAAGGTGGGTCGGGTTGGGTTTGAAGAAAAGCAAACTTAGATGGCAGACATTGATGACCATGATGAAATGTCTCCGTGCAACGAAATATGGCTAACTTGTCATCAATGAAAGTGGCAACACCATAAGTCTCATGAATGTGGTTTGATTGAAAATAACAATATTATGTTGAAGTTTTGTTGTTTTGAAACTCGGGTTTGTTAGACAATGAGTAAACCCGTAGGTGTAACTTTATTATTAACCAATATTTATAGATTACAAAGACATGATAACCTAAACCCTAATGGACCCTAAGCCCACAGACCGGGCTTGGGCCAACTAACTTAAGCCATCTAATACTCCCTCGTAGTCCGAGCGGCGAAATTGTGAAAGTTCGGGCTGGAGCAGAAAACAAACTAAAACATTAAAACAATAACTACTTATTTGATAAAGACATCCGACAGCAAGCAGAGACTGATCTTCAAAACAGAGTTACGAAGTGATAACCCAATGTATCATACGGGATAAACCAAAGTATCCCGAACTAGGATAAACCAAAGTATCCTGAATCATGATAAACCAAAGTATCCTTTTTTCATACGGAGATAAACCAAAGTATCCTGAACCCGGATAAACCAAAGTTTCCTTTTTTAAGCATGCTTTTTTCTCCAAATCATCCGGTCTAGAAACCGTCACTAACGCATCCAAATCCTCATTAGGCAACTGATACTTGATCACAACATTCCTTCCATAGGAATCAAACATCTTTTGAATCAACTCATTAAACCCAACATTCCATCCAACACCTATAATCCTCGTATCTCTACCTATATATCTCAACGCTCCATCACTCGGCCTCGGCAATATCTTCCCACCGTAACTATTAGAGGTGGCAAACGGGTTGTTTTGGGTCGGTTTGGGTCATGGGTCAAATGGGTCATGGGTCAAACAGGTCATGTTTTAAAAATAGGTCTAACGGGTCATGGGTCAAACGGTTTGGATCAGGTCGACCCACTAAATTATGGTGTTTTCATACATTTTTAAACATTTTATACATTTCGTCAGTCTTTTTACGTTTTCGTCGGTTTTTTCCGTTTTTTTACGTTTTTTGGTCCATTTCTTACGTTTTCGTCTGATTTCTACGTTTTTGTCTTTTTTTGAGTGTTTGTCCGTTTCTTAAGTTTTCGGTTCCGTTTAGTTTCGTTTTCGTCCATTTTTTATGTTTTCGTCGATTCTTACGTTTTCGTTTTGTTTTTTTTTACGTTTTCGCCGTTTTTTTTACGTTTTCTGTCTCTTTGTAGTTTTCGTTCTACATCTTTCGTTTTTCGCCTTTTTTTTAAGTTTTCATCATTTTTTCTTATGTTTTGTATTTTTTTACGTTCGTCTGATTTTCTTTTCGATTTCGTTCGTTTTTACCTTTTCGTCAGGTTTTTTAGTTTTGTCATAATTTTTTTTTTTTGTCATATTTTCTAACGTTTTTTCCCCTTTTTTTACGATTTCGTACGATTTCTTAACGTTTTCGCCCTGTGTTTTTTTTACGTTTCGTCTTATTTCTTACGTTTTCGTCCTTTTTTTACGTTTTCGTCCCTTTTTACGTTTTCGTCCGATTTCTTACGTTTTAGTCCATTTTTTATGTTTTTCTCCGTTTTCTTCTGGGTTTTTACGTTTTCGTCAGATTTATTACGTATTCGTTCGATTTTCTTACGTTTTTGTTCATTTTTTACGTTTTTCTCCATTTTTTACGTTGTCGTCCGGTATTTTACGTTTTCGTCCCATTTCTTACGTTTTCGTTCAATGTTTTACGTTTTCGTCCTTTTTTTACGTTTTCGTCCGTTTTTTACATTTTCTTTCGTTTTCGTACGTTCTCGTCTGTTTTCTTATGTTTCTGTCCATTTTTGTTCGTTTGTTTTTGTTTGTCTTTTTTTTAAAACAAATAAATACGTATAAAACGTAAGAAAACAAAAATAGGGGTTAAAAAACAAAAGAAAACGTCCAAAACGAAAGAAAACAAAAAGGTGAGAAATCGGAAGAAAACGTAAAAAAACAGACGAAAAAGTAAGAAATTAGACAAAAACGTAAAAAAACAGGACGAAAACGTAAGAAATCTAACGAAAACGTAAAAAAACGGGCGAAAACGTAAAAAAACGAACGAAAACGTAAGAAATCGGACGAAAACATAAAAAACGAACGAGAACGTAATAAATCGGACGAGATCGTAAGAAATCAGACGAAAACGTAAAAAACAAACGAAAACGTAAGAAATCTGACGAAAACGTAAAAAACGGGCGAAAATGTAAAAAAAACGAACGAAAACGTAAGAAATCGGACGAAAACATAAAAAACGAACGAAAATGTAAGAAATCGGATGAAAACATAAGAAATCGAATGAAAACGTAATAAATTGGACGAAAACTTAAAAAATCGGACGACAACGTTAGAAATCGAACAAAGACGTAAGAATGGACGAAACGTAAAAAAACAACGAAAACGAAGAAATCTGACGCAAAACGTAAAAACGGGCAATAACTTAAAAATCGGCAGCGGAAAGCGTGATCAAATTTCAACGACAAACGTATAGAAATCGGACGAAAAACGTAAGATAAGGAAATATGCGAAATGTAAAAAACGGACGAATTGTATAAATCGAAGCGAAAACAGACGAGAACGTAAAAAAAACAGACGTAAAACGTAAGAAATCGGACGAAAAACGTAAAAAAAAAGATCAAAAAAAAAAAAAGACAAAAACGTAAGAAATCGGACAAAAACGTAAAAAAAAGACGAAAACGTAAAAAAGGGGGCGAAAACATAAGAAATATGACGAAAACGTAAAAAAGCGGACGAAAACGTAAAAACGGACGAAATCGTAAGAAATCGGACGAAAACGTAAAAAAAAAAACATACGAACCCGTAAGAAATCTGACGAAAACGTAAAAAAACGGACGAAAATGTAAGAAATTTGACGAAAACGTAAAAAACAGACGAAAACGTTCAAAAACCGTATAAACGTAAAAAAAAAGTTATGAATAGGGTATATAACTTTTTAAGAAGTTATAACTAATTAAGTTAAAGTTTAACTAGGTCGACCCCTTCCTATGACCCATTGGACCCATTCATTTATTTAAAAGTATCTTTAAAAGCCCATTAGACCCAAACTTCATTTAACTTAAAGACTCAAATAACCTAAATATTTAAAAAAAATGACTCAATTAAACCCGTTCTTTTATAGTTGGGTCAAAATTGTCACCTCTAGTAACTACACATAAACTTAACCCTAGACTTCATAGTAGAGATCTTACTTTCATCATCTGAATCAGATGAAAATGAAGAAGATGATGATTCACCTTTCTTGTTATCATGATGACCTGTTATCTTCTCAATCAATGATACTGACTCGTGTTCTTCATTTAAGATCTAAGTAAAAAGGAAGGGTGCAGAATTTGTGTAACAGAATATGAAAAATGGGATCGGTATTTGATTTTTGTGATGTATTTGGAATGGTGGAATTAAGGATCAGTGGTATGGAGGAGAGGGTTAGGGTTTGGTCACTGATACCATGTTAGACAATAAATAAACACTTAGGTGTAACTTTATTATTAACCATTATTTATAGATTACAAAGACATGATAACCTAAACCCTAATGGACCCTAAGCTCATAGACCAGGGTTGGGCCGACTAATTAATCTATCTAATATGTTACACATTGAATTAACCCCATAGGTGTAACTTTATTATTGACCACTATTTATAGATTACAAAGACATGATAACTTAAACCTTAATGGACCCTAAGCCCACAAACCGGGCTTGGGCTTTTGGTGAAAGCCTTGAAGCACGTAGAATTCTTGATTATGTCAATGACCACTTGAAATGTCTCTTCCTTTTGTGGCACAGTGGTTTCCAATATGATATTGCTAGAGTTGATCTTGACTCTCTCAGCATAAGGAACCTACTTTTCATCACGAGCAGCAACTTGTTATGTTTCTTGAGGATTCATGATTCTGCTTAAGAATTAACCAGTACAGTTTTATATACACAACAGAAATATGTTACTGATTATCTTGGTTATCAACTCAAAGTAGTCAACATGACATTTCCAAGGAACTTAGGACACACATTCAATTAGAGAGCAACAAATGAACATTCAAGCAAAGCAAGATATAATGCATGACACCAAGTATTACACAAATTTTTTAAAAATTTGGCGGAGTTTTTCTGTTTTTGGATATTTTTTTTTTTGTCATATTTCGCTTTGAATATGCTGTACCCTGTCATGTTTTGCTTCCCTCAAAATATGTCCAAAATGGTTTCGCTTGAACAAGTGAGGTAACATGTATGCACTGTTAAATGAAGTGGACATGTTTCACTTTATTCTATCATAACATGTTTCGTCTTCATTCATTACAATAACATGTTTTGATTCAGAACAAAAGTTCTCAAACTTAGGTTTTATCAATTAATAACCAATTATAACGAGTTTGTCTAACAATCGATCAATATATTAACTTAGGTTTTATCAATTAAAAACCAATAAGAGTTTCTAACAATCATCACATATCAAACAATATCATCACAGAAACACTTAACTCATGATTTAAACAACATTATTAGCAAGCTACTCAAGATTCGAGCACACAAAGGAAATATACTCATGGCAAACATGCTAAGAACCTTTTACAGGACATATTTGAACACAAGGGGGTCTATAACAGTTTGCAAACACATGTCACGCTTTAGAATCAAACGTATTGCCATTCTTGTTATACTAACCCCCTGAATTCATTCTTTTCCAAGTAAAAGAGCATTAAGGAAGCATAAGCATGTTAGAGTAGCACAAGAACGATCAGACAACACATCTTTACACAAACCCACAACTATTCCACCTTAAAGTACATGTTTCGCTCCATTCATATCACAAACATAAATAGATCTCACTGTTTAGTTGGAGACATCTAAAACTGTTTCATACGCATCTAAGACGCACCCTTACAAGTAAAACCCCTCAACTAATTAGACAAAAACAACAACTTTTTACATATGAACCCTAATACGTTTTTAATTGATTACGGGTGCAAAAAGGAGTTATAAGCTAATTCGATTTACCAGGATGATGAATAATGAGTTACGAACGAGTAGGTGAGAATCTTTAGCCTTAAACACAAGTTTTGATTTTCACTTTTGATTCGAGCGAAATGTGTTGAGAGAGAAATGTGAGTTTGAATTTTTAATAAGTGTGAGAGACAAGCGAAATGTGTTAAAGAACTTATATAACCGGTTTATGTTTCAAATTGGTAGGAATGGTCCTTGTGTTTCATATCTTCTTCTATTTTGCTATTAAACTTATCACTAAGCCTAAAAAACCTTTTAGAGATGACACTTTGAACCCCTTAAGTTTATAACTAAGATTATAAGTCCTATATTTTGCCATTTAGTCCCTAAAGCTTAAATCCAATAACATTTTGAGAACAATTGAGTTAAAAATACATTAATTCCCTTTGTTATTGAAAACCTTTCCCATTTTATTCCGCGATGACATTTTAAAAGATCCTTTTTGAAAGAATTTGACTATTTCTCCCCCTCAAATAATGTCCCGTTTTATATTTAAAGAGTTGTAGACATTGTTTGAGTGATATAAACTTCTTTTAAAAAAAATTCAGATGAGAAACTGATATGTTTAATTATTTTTCGTAAACCAACACCAATAAAAACAAGATTTCTCTCGTTTTACATAAATAAATGCACTGACACGTACACTTATTTGATATAGGAAGCACGGGTTGTGTTGCAAAGTAAACACAAGCCTTTGAATGAATATGAAGTAATTCATTCCCGAGAAAAATTCATTTCCCATTGTGAGGCTAAGTTCTCTTTTTGAAATACTTGTCTTTCAGATGATGACCGGGTTGCTATCTGAAATAATAGCAAGCCATATGACATATTTTCTATTCGAACTTTATTTACAGCTTTGTGCCATTATTGAATGGCATTTTTAAGGCCGTAAATATTATCGATTCTAGAAAACATGTCATGAAAACCTATTTTTGTATTTTCTGATTTTTTAATTTTGTATTTTCTTTTTATGATTTTATATTTTTATATTTTCTTTTTGAAAAGTTTATATAAAATGAAAAATCTTTTTGGGTTTTCTGATTTTATTATATACATATAATACACAGGATATTTCATGAGTTACCACCATTACTCGTCTTCCTTCTCTGTCAGACGTTTTAGCGTTTCTGGAGACATACTTCTCATACCCATCTTTTCGATCAAGAAGTTGAATCTTTCTCTTGGCAACAGTTTGGTGAAGATGTCAGCCAGTTGATATTCTGTCCGAACAAAGTAAAGTTCCACTATTCTATTCTCCACGTGCTCCTTTATAAAATGGTAGCGCACATCGATGTGCTTTGCTCTTGAGTGTTGAACGTTGTTTCAGCATAGAGCAATTGCACTTTTGTTGTCGCAGTACAGAGGAATCTTATTGAATTGAAAGCCATAATCTGTTAGCTGTGAACGCATCCATAGGATTTGAGCACAACACCCAGATAAGGCAATATATTCCCCCTCTCTACTTGATATCGCAGTTCTCTTTTGCTTCTTGGAAGACCAGCTAACAAGTTTATCACCTAAGAATTGAGCGCTTCCAAATGTACTGTGTTTAGTGTCCTGACACCCCGTGTGATTTGCGTCTGAATATGTTGTTAGAGACATATTGGTATCCTTCAAGTACCAGAGTCCCATGTTAATGGTTCCCTTTAGGTATCGAAAGATCCGTTTAACCGCTTTTAAGTGCTTTCCGGTAGGCTTTGCCTGATATAGGGCACATAAGCAGACTGCATAAATAAGGTCGGGTCTACTTGATGTCAGATACATGAGTGATCCAATCATGCCACGGAAAAGTGTAGCATCAACTGGTGTCCCTTGTAGATCTTCATCCGGTTAATTCTTTTCCACCATAGGTGTGTCTACAAAATCACTAGATAGCAAACTATATTTTTTAATAATTTTAGAAGCATATTTTGACTGGTTTAGGAAGATGCCTCTAGGACTTTGAGAAATTTGTAATCCTAAAAAGAATGACATTTGCCCCATCATCGACATCTTGAACTTAGTGGTCATATGATTAGCAAACTCATTACACAAAGCAGTATTAGTGGATGCAAATATTATATCGTCAACATAAATTTATACCAGCAATAAGTTATTTCCTGCCTTCCGTGTGAAGAGTGTCGGATCAACTCCACCTTTGGAGAAATGATGTGAAATGAGGAAACTTGACAGGATGTCGTACCATGCACGTGGTGCTTGTTTGAGACCGTAAAGGGCCTTTTTGAGCTTGTACACATGCGATGGATATTCCTGATCAACAAATCCTTCTGGTTGAGAAACATAGACCTCTTCCTTGAGCTCGCCATTTAAGAAAGCCGTTTTGACGTCCATTTGGAAGATCGTCATATTCTTGTTGGCTGCATTTGCTACGAAGATACGGATGGCATCTATTCTTGAAACCGGTGCAAATGATTCCTCGAAATCAATTCCTTCCTCTTGTCTGACCCCTGAGCAACTAATCTATCCTTATTCTTTAGTACCCCGTCAAATTCGGCTGTCTTGATCTTATAAATCCATTTAAGTTTGATCAACATGACTTTATCTGGACACGGCACCAATTCCCAAACTTGTAGTATTTCGAATTCATGAATTTCTTCTTGCATTTCATCGATCCATGATGGTTCGGTCATTGGTTGTTTGAAGTTCTTTGGTTCTACGGAAGTTAGGAAGGCATCAAAGTAACACCACATGGCATTAGTGTTAAGTTAGTTTCTCATAGAAACAGATCGAGAAGGATCTCCAATCACATTTGCTAATAGGTATGAACTTTTGTCCATTTTACACTATCAATTCGAGGTTGGAGTGTAGGAAGGTTGCTGTACATTTATGAAATCTTGAGGAAGTCGAGTTCTTCATGGAAGATTTCATGAAGTGGATCATCATTGAATTGAGGTGTTTTTGTTGATTCTTCAAAAACTGTTGCTTGACTTGGAATACCAAAACACGGATCGTTACCCATGTGTGCAACCACAAGATCATGTGACTCTTCTTTAGCACTAAGAGGGATGTTTTAGGATTGTGATTGTGGAGTGGTTTGAGAAGTACTTAGAGAATGTGCATCTTGATCAACGGTTGTTGAGAAAGGTGTGCCAGTTGACATAACAGGAGCTGGAGCTACCATTGCTGGAACTGGTGAAGCCACACTTGATGGAGTAGAAAAGAATTCATCAAACACTGGCTGAAACACAAGATCCCAATCTTTCCTAGTTGGTGGTACTAACGGTGCTGTAGGATTAAGGTTTAGAACGAGTCCTGAACTGAGTGTTGCAGGAGTCATTTCATGAAGCCGGGTCCCTATAAAACCGCATACGCTGTTCAGAAGCCATTGCCGTCAGCTCATCAAAATCGACATGAATCGTTTCAATAATTTTACTGGTACGTCGGTTGTAGATGAGGTAAGCTTTCTTCTTAGGTGCATATCCAATGAAAATACCTATATCAGTTTTCGCTTGAAGTTTGCCCAAATTCTCAGTATCATTTGTTAGATAGCAAAGTGCTCAAAAACGTTTGTCGAAAAGTAGGATAAATTGGGTTTTCTATCATGTAAGAGCTCATAAGGAGTTTTTCCGTGGCCATGACATAAAATGGATCAGTTTTGGGTGTAACATGCGGTAGCGACTGCCTCGGCCCATAAGAATAAAGGAGCTTTCGCATAGATTAACATTGTTCGAGCGGCTTCAACCAGAGTACGATTTTGCCTTTCAACAACACCATTTTGTTATGGAGTACGTGCAACCGAGGTTTGATGAGAGATGCCAACACTCTCATATTAGCTACTCAAAGTTTGATTGGCGAATTTAGTTCCATTATCTGTACGGACATTCCTGATAGTTGCATTCAATCGGACTTGTATCATTTTCAGAAACTTGATTATAAAATCTAGAGCTTCATCCTTTGATGCTAGAAACTTCACCCATGTAAACCGAGAGTAATCATCCACAATAACAAGGATGTACTTTTTCCCATTTACACTTGTAACATGCATTGGCCCGCAAAGATCCATGTGAAAAAATATAGTTTTTTGTTGATTGGTGTCTTTAGATTTAGGTTTATGTGTTTGTTTTTCCTTTTCCCATCAGCACATGGTAGAACTGAGAGGATCTTTTTCAAATTTTAACTGGGAATACCTCGTCAAAACCATGTTTTTGCCAATGATTAATAGTAACAAGTTCAAATGTTACAATATGTTGGTGCAATAACCACGATTTGGTTTGTTTGAGCTCTTGATAGAGACAAATAGGAGAAGATGCATATATCCCCAATTAACAATGTATAAAGGTTGGTAAGTCTTCATGATATCTGAGAGTGTAAATCAAACACCTTCCAGATACGAACTAAAAGATGAGTGTTTTTTGAAAGCTACTTCAAGATTTGAATCGCAAAATTGGCTAACAGATAATAGATTGTGTCCTAATCCTTCCATATAATAAACCTTTGAAATTGTGACATTACCTATCTGATAATCACCATATCTCATTATCTTTGCAACTTGGTCGTTACCAAACTTGACAGTACCGAGAAACTTATGAACGAAATTGGTGAGCTGAGAGCGATCTCTGGTCATATGCTTGGAGCATCCTGAGTCCAAATACCACAAAACAATCTGGACCACCTGATATTTACAAGAGAAGAAGATGGAGCAACTAAAGTATTGGATCCCCGAGATGTACTGGGTTCCGTTTTGTTAGAAATCATAGATTTTGTAATTCTAGGTTTTCTAGAGGAACCAACAAACATAGGTACATTAGGTCTCCTGATATAAATCCCAGTTACTACAGGTTTTAGTGCAACTACTTTTGGAGGAGTTGGTTTCCTAAAACGCACTTGTTTAGTGGCAGTAATCCTAGTTAAAGGGAACATATTTACAACTAAAGTGAAAGTTCGTCCTGTAGGTCTCCATTGATATCCAATTTTAGTAAACACATTTCCTGTAGGTTTCCATACTTCTTTCTTTTTAACATTCTTAACAGACTTAGATTTGGAACCCGCATTCATATTAGAAACAAATTCAAGAAAGCACAAATCATGTGTTAGCATCAAAACATAGGGATCTAGTACAGTTAATGACCACATTAATTCAGAATTTATATTTAATTTTGAATGCTGCACATTTGCATTTCTAGATGGTTCAACATAACAATTCTTTTCATTCAAACACGACTTAACGATCCTAGAGTGGTCTTCTACTTTATTCTTATTGGTACTACTTGAAATCTGTAGGATCCTATCATTCTTTGTATTGTCTTTAGACTTTGAGATGTGCTTGATGATGCGATGGGTTCAACAAACCTAACTGTTTTCTTTTTCTTGATAAGCTTGGTCGAAACTGATTTCTCATTAGGGTGTGAATGATCAAGGGCAAGTATATCTAACTATCCTAGCAACTCATGAATTAGCTTAACATACTTACGAGTAGAGTAATTGCACTATTTACGGGTTTAGTGAGTTGCATCTGTAACTATTTCCTAGAATTAGCGGTTATGCTAATAGTGTGTTGAGGGTAATATATGTGAGTCTCCTTATTATTCTTAACCTTATGAGGTAATGTTACTTGATCAAGCTTATACAAACCTGGAGCACTAGTAGTGGCTTTTGACATTTGGGCAGCGTTATCAACTATGTCCTTTCCTTTTGATTTTCTAAGCTCATTTTCTAATGTTGTTATGGCTAGAACTTTTTCCAAAAGTAAAGCATTTAAATCAGTAATTTCAATAGACTTTTGATTCAATTGATTGACCAGCGATTCAGCATATTCATTAGCTTGAACTCATTATGGTTTAATTGAATCATAGAGTTGTTTATAAGTCTGTTTCAAATGCTCATTCTCAGTAATTAGTTTTGCCACCCTATGTTCCAGTTCTATGTTGATTGTTTCAATCTCATCTAAGTCCTTTTTTGCACTTTTTGTGGTGGAACTTTTATTTAAACACTTAATGTTTGTTTTCAACTTCTCGATTGTTATGTCTTTTGCTTGAAGCTCAGCTTTTAAATTGTTCAATTCAAACAATTGATCAAATGTAAGTTCAGTTTGGCTTACAGATGTGTTATTCTTTTGAAAAATTTCTTTATTGAGTTGCATTGCAAGTTCAAGAGAAAAGCAGTGTTGTTCAAGTTTAGAAAATCTTTTTGAAAGTTGTTTATATCATCTTTTCAACTTGTTATGTTGTTTGATAAGCTTAGCTTCAAGTTCTAGTCTTTGGTTCCATCGTTCTACATAATTCACATAATCATTCATAGCAACAAACGAATTCCCATTCACATTCACAGAATTATTCATATTCACAGAAGAAATCACAACAATATTCACAATATCTTGAGAAATTATTTGATTCAAGAGTCGATCGTTTTCATTCAAAAATTGTTTCTTTTGTATTTCAAAGAACTGTTTTTCTTCACAACACTGTTAGACAACTGCTTCCATCTGGTTAAAGACTGTTTGTACTTCTGTTAATTCAGTTAAAAGATCTTGATCAAAAACATTAAATATGTCTTTTAAGGTCTTTAAAAATGGAATTATGTCTTGTTGAAAAACAACTTTAGTGTTTTCAAACCCCCATTCCCCTTCTGTTAAAGCAGTTGGTGTAATCCGCTTTTTCACCACAGTGTCAAATTGTCCAAGATGGTATTTAAGCTTGTAGATCCCAAACTGATCTTTGATTAGCATGTTAAGGCTTTAGTTACCTTGGATAAATCCAAAACAACTATGGTAGAAACCTTTTTGGATATATAAAGACTATGCGGAAACTAATCTTTATATACTAGAAGAACACTAAAAACAATGTAACAGTAACTCAATAAGTTTCTCTCAACACACAATATATTAAACAATTTCACAAAACAACTATATGTTTTGCCTAACAGCTATGATTCTTCGTCTCTAATTATCTATGCCGTATGGTTCGTTTATACACTAAGGAAACCCTAATAGGCTTACAAAAACGTGTTATATGATAATGCATATCTATTCCTAATTTATCTCATGCATATCTCTAACTCTAACAAACTTTCTACGTAAGCAGTACTAACTATTACATAAATAGTACTAACTACATACTAGCAGTACTAACATTGTATTGGCAGTACTAACTATAACTAGCCGACTTAACTAATAGTATTAAGTCTTGTAAGCTTAATTCCTAACAATCCTCCCCTAAACTTGAACTTCACTTGTTAACTTCAAGTTTCTTTAGTTTAAGTTCTTGAGAATTGTATCCAAATACTTTGACAAATCTTTGTCTTTTCAGCTACAAACCTTCCTTGCACCACAACTACATTTTTCCTGCAAAAATCCAACTAAATTGGCTTTATAGTTTTTGGCAAACTACCAGCCATTAACGGATTTGATATTCCTTTACCAGTAGCCGTTTGCTCTGGGATAGTCAATTCTTCATTGTAAACAACAAGGTGAATTGATAACCATATAGTTTTTAGCAAACTATCAGCTATTAACAGATTTGATTAGTCTTTACCAAGAACTGTTTGATCCTGGACTAGCCAACTCTTTACTTATGAAGCAAGGTGAGTTGATTACCATACAGTTTTTGGCAAACTGTCAGCCATAAATGGATTTGAGAAGTCTTTACCACAAGCCGTTTGCTTATGGACTAGCCAGTTCTTATGTCTATTAAACATGGTGAACCGATGACCATTTGTTGTGTGGTGATGGAACCAACACTTAGACAATCCTTCTCAGCATCCATAACAGCATCCAGATTTCCAAACCATACTTAAAAATCTTCTCATCATTATCTTAAACCAGCTTGCTTCTCAATCATCTTTAATAGCTGATAGCACACTTCATCCATTTTTCCATCTAGAAGCTTCATCTTTAGCATCATTTGGCAAGCTTCTTTTGACAATGGATATTTCCTATCTGCTAACATATAAATAGTAGATGCTTCCAATGTTAAACAATGCACTACACAAGAAGGATAATACCTCCAATTTATCATCTTCTACTATAGTGGTAAGCTCTAAATAGCATCTTCACTAAGAGGTGGATCAAAAATAGTTCTGAGATCACTCCAAAGTACTCTGTCATTAACATTCTCAGGTCTATTTAATCCATATTTCTGCATTAGCAACCTATATAACTCTGTAAGATCCTCTCTTGAAATCTATTTAAGCATGGCTCCAAAACTAAAGTAAACTATATCAGCCCCATTTGCTCTTATTATCTGATATATACTTCTTTGACCTTGCTGAAATATCTTCCAGTTAACCACTACATGAGCTTTTATAGCTATAGGAGTAACATTAATTGCTTCTGTATGCTCCTCTTTATCAGTTTCTGAATCCTCCTGTACCTCCTTGTCCACATTTAATCCTTTCCTTACCTTTATCTTTAGCCTTCTCTTTTTGACTTTTGTTGACTTTTCAACTTCTTATTCTTTTGGAGCAACGTTAGCTACATCCTCAGCAGATTCAGAAACATGAATAATCTTTTGTTTCTTAGATATCCTTGTCTGAAGCTCTTCACCATATCTTTTCATTTTTGCCTTTGTAGCTTCAAAATTCATAGGAACAAAGTTATCAATCTGCTTTACCAAGTTGTCAAACTTCTCCTTAATTTCTTCAAAAGTCAAATTCTTCAACTGAGAGAGTTTCCATGTTCCCTGATTCTTTAAGTAATTTGACATGTAGTTTCTCAGCTGTGACTTAGTCATGGGTTTACTCCTTTTTGATTTAGCTCTTTCTTCTGCAAAATATTTCTTTCTTTGATTTATTATATCCACCATTCTTTTTGCAAAATCTTCTTTAGGCAAGTCTTTTCCTAGCATATTCTTGGTCAAGTCTGCATTTTCCTCAATCTTAGTCTCTTAATAAATCCCAATCTCCTCATGTATGTATTAAGTTCAAATTAAACTTGATCCTTTTATTTATCTTTTGTTTTTTAGAAAAGATTCCATTTCTTCTTGTTAATCTCTTGTGCTACTTTTTATCCATGTGAATCTGTTTGGCAACCTCTTCATCCATCTGAGCTTGCAATCTAACATCTTCTTCTAATCCAACTCTTTCTTGTTCTAGCTGTACCTTTGTCTTTTTGATAGCCTGAACCTCTTCTATAGTCATTGGAGCTTTTCCTTCTCTTTGGCCCTTATCAGCATTAAGGTTTACACTACCAGACTTAACATGAGAACTACCAGACTTAACTTGAGAACTACTAGTATTAATTGCTGCTTTAGCATCCAAACTAGTATTAATATTCTTACCCTTTTCAGTTGACTTTGTTCTCCTTTTGTATGTTCTTAATCCTTCAGATGTATCTTTGTGTTAAGTTCTAGCTGTTCCATAGTTGTAGGTCATGATTTCTTTTCTTGTGCTCCCCTAAATTTGAAGGTAGTATTAAAATCAGCGCACTATCATCATAGAAGCTTTAGCCAAGAAACTAGAGGATCTTCTCTATATCTCTAATTTCTCCTTGAGACTCTCAGTGTCTTCATCTTCTGGTTAGATACAATCACTTTCTTTGTCTTTCTCTTAAAGGCTACCTCCAGAGACTTCACTTTCTTGACCAATTTAATAACAGCACTTCCTAGAGTTTGTTTGGTCTCTTGCAATTCCTTTTCTAAATGGTCAATCCTTAACTCCAGCTTAGGTACAAGTTCACTCAATTCCTTAAGTTTCAGACTGTCCTCAGCACTTCCTGATGTGTGACCTTCAGGGATAGGTGCTTCATGGGACCTGAGTGGAGACTCATGTATGTTACCACTGTCTAATCCTGCATCTAAGCTAGGAATTGTAGTGGTAGCTCCCTCAGCTTCAACTTCCATACTTATGGTAGTTGCCTCATCTGCTACAAGGTTAATAGTAGGATCTTGAGGCTGAGGAACCTCAATATCCTGTCTGTGAATAGACCTAGTTGGTGATGAAGAAGATGGTTCAGAGGTAGATGGTATTTGTAGTTGAGTTGTTGATGAAATAGGATCAACAGGTGTGTGTTGGGGTTCAGCTGTGATTGCTGAGCCTTCACCTTGATCCGGAGCTGCACCTGCTAACATTGCAGGAAACAATGGTACATGATTCCCTGCAAATCCCCTTTTCATATTTTCAAAATCTTTTTAGTCAATTGTGAGGCAAGATATGTCAAAACATTTTCAGTAGATATGTCTAAAATCATTTGCAAGAACCTTAGATACATTAAAAAATTTGTCTTGCTTTCCAAGTTATTCACCATTCCATCAAAAATCATTTTTGAAAAATTATAAACCCTATTACTAGATAGACAGATCAAAGCAGTAGCAATAGAACTACCAAATTGATCCCATCCACCAGACTTAGGACTTATACAATGAAGAATAGTATGTACCAAAAACTTCCATTGGGGTGTAAAACGGTGTTTTCAAAAAGTAAGTTTACCCTCTGTAACATACCCAATGTGGTCAAACCCTCATAAATTTCAGCATCAAGGAGATTACTAATACCTGTTGCATCTGTCAATTGAAGTTTACTTCTGACTGATGCCTCAGTAATAGTATATTCATGATTATGAATAGATGCTACTAACTCTTGAGTCCCATTAGCAAGTGTTCTGACTATAGCAGTTTGCCAGAACTGTTTGATTAGGGAATCGTAGATAGTGGGATTATGTGTTAAAGCATACCTGAGAGGAGTCCCCTTAAGAAAATCAACTATCTCATGAAAACCTTCACTTTCAGTAGGTTTCTTGAGGAAAGCTACTTGATTGTGCTTGTCATTATACTTCAAAGTGGTCATCTTGAAGTCATGAGTAACTAGGTGCGGGTAAAGAGAGGCAATTGAAATTATATGAATGATAAACAAAGGTTCTTATTTGATCAATTTTAAAAATAGGTTCTTGATAAGAAAGAAAGATATGTTATTGAATAAAAGTCAGTAATTATCCAATAAGAAACCTATATGCAAATTAATTTCCAAAAAAAATCTCTAACGGTAATAATTAAACAAGAAAAGTCAATGTTTTCCCACACCAGTACTAACGGTCATCTACCAGTATTAATATTGGTCTACCAGAATTAACTTTTAGTCTACCAGTATTAATAAGATATACCAGTATGAACTGTTAGTCTACCAGAATTAACTTGTAGTCAACCAAAATTAACACCAGTATTAACCTTTATTGACCAAAATTCATTATTTACAAACCAGTTGTGTGAAAAACAACCAACACATCTTCCATCCAGCCTCAAGTCCATGCTTGTCCTGAAAAAAGTATAATCAAACAAACATGAAAAAATGACAATCAAGTTTCATAAGGCAGTATTAACCTATCTCAACCAGTACAAACTATACAAATGAACCTCCCCTCAAATGTTGCTATAGATTTATCATCCCAATGCTAACCACCAAAAAGTTAAACCTTGTGACATCAAACCCTTTGGTGAGAAGATATGCAACATTATTGTCAGTATGAATCTTGAGAACATCTATCAATCTTTTCTCATAGCAATCCCTTATGAAGTGATGTCGAATTTCAATGTGCTTGGTCCTGGAGTGATAGACAAGATTCTTGACAATACATATGGTACTCTCATTGTCAATATGGATTTTGGTGTTCATGAAGTTAAAACCATAATCCATCAGTTGATTCTGTATCCATAGTACTTGCCCACAACAACTAGCAGATGCAACATATTCAGCCTCGGTAGTAGAATTTGCCATAATTGTCTGCTTCTTACATTGCCAAGATATTAATCTTCTACCAAGAAACTGACAACCACCTGTTGTTGATTTCCTGTCAAGGCTGGCTCCTCCATAGTTACTATCTAAGAAAGCTTCTAGTTAAAAAGGGGAATCTCTAGGATACCATAACCCTAGTTTAGGTTGATGTTTGAGGTACCTAAAAATCCTTTTTACTGCATGTAAGTGTGAAGCTTTTGGAGTAACTTGAAATCTAGCACAGGCACAGACAGCAAATATAATGTCTAGCCTTGATGCAATCAAATACATTTGGGACCCACCCCCCCCCGAGTCATTTGCACTGTAGAATTGAACACTTCTAAATCAACTAACCAATCTTCATCTTTTCACCAAGGGATTATTAGATTCCAATAGGAGTAGGTAGCTGATTTGAGGACAAAAGTCAAACTTTTAAGATGTAGCTACATACTTGTCCTGTAAATAAAACCATTCTCTGGTTGTTGCTTCACCTGTATTCCTCAAAAGAATGTGAGTTACATGGGTTCATTTGGAATCTTTTTGCACACAATCTTCAAACTCTTTTTTACAAATTGACTTTTTATAGAGGCCAAAAATTATTGTCACCACATACATTGGGTAAATAAATGTCCACACTCTTGCTCCTTGTGATAAACATTTTTGTTTAGGGTACATACTCCTATAACCAATTTTCTAGCAAGCATGTTAAGTGTATAATACCAGCTCTTGGAGCTTGATGTTGACCCATAAAGGCTTTAACTACCTTATTGACCTTTGTTTGGAAAGCGATGATCACATTAGCTGGAGGTTGATGAACATATACCTCCTCTCCAATAGTGCCATAAAGAAAGGAACTCTTAATATCCATTTGATAAACAGGAAATCCCATGTATGATGCAAAGGCCAAAAACAACCTAATTGTCTCAATCATAGGCTAACAAGGTTGCAAAGAATTATCATAGTCAACACCTTCCTCCTGTATATGTCCTTGTGCTACAAGCCTTGTTTTATTTTTCACAACAATACCTCACTCATCTCTTTTATTTCTAAAAACCCACTTACCAATTGCCTTTTTACCCAATGGCAAATCAACAAGTATCCAAACCTTTTGTAGTTGGAATTGCAGCAATTCCTCTTGCATTGCTTCAACCCAGCTTTCATCCTCTAAGGCTTGTGATATTTTCTTTGGTTCCATTTGAGAGAGAAAACAAGCAAATAAGCAATTTTGGAAATCCTTGTGATTTGATCTTCTATGCTTGTTGATGAATGTGATTAATCCTGCTTCACTCTGGTTGATCATACTTCTTGTTTGTATTACAGAGTGTACTTCTCCAATGATTTGATCTTTGGGATGATCTTTGTGTACTTTAGTTGAGGGAATAGGACTGACTAATATTTGTGACTCCAAATTATTGTAGTCAACCTCTGCACCCTCATTTCCTATATCATTATAAGCATCATCAAAGATTCAGTATTTCAAGATCATAGAACTGAAATTGTGTTTGTTGATAGGAACAATTCTTCAAAAGCGGCTTTGGAGATTTTATTTTTAACACCAGCAGTATTAATAAGAAAGATGAACTAACAGTATTAAGTGGTGAACTAACAGTATTAAGTCTGTTAGTACTGTCAGCATGAATAGCCTCCCCTGAATTGTTCATTTCACTTTCTTTTGTTGGATTTTCAACTGCATTCTTCTTTCCAGCATCATTTGTAAGTGAGGACTCATCTTCCTTAGAACTTAAAGGAACATAAGAACTTGTATGCATCAATGGTAATAGAACATATTCTTGATCTGGTACCTTCTCATTTCCATCTTGTCTTGCATCAAAAGTAGTCTCTAAACCTGCATTACCATTATTTCTATTTTCTGCATTGACTGGTTGATAATTTATATTATTTTATAAGGTATCAATATCAAACAGCCATTGTGGTCAATTTCCTGCAACACTTGGTTTATTTTCAAGAAAGTTTACATGCAGGTTTTCTTCTACTTTCCTAGTCCTACTATTATATACTCTAAAAGCCTTGCTATTTATAGAGTAATCAACCAGGAATCCCTCATTAGCTTTCCCATCAAATTTGCCTAGGTGGTCAAGGGTGTTAAGAATAGTAACTGGACAGCTAAAAGGTCTCATAAAACTCCCAATAGGTGGTCTACCAATTAAGAGTTCATAAGGTGTCTTATTATGAGGTTTAGTCACCAATACCTTATTTTATACATAACAAGCAGTATGAACTGCTTCAGCCCAAAATGGTATAGGTAATAATGAATCTGCCAACATAGTTCTAACTGCCTCTATAAGAGTCCTATTCTTTCTTTCAGCTACCCCATTTTGTTGTGGAGTCTTAGCATTGCTGAATCCCCTCTTAATTCCTTTGATCCCACAGAACTAACTGATTCAAGTCATAATTTTTAAACTCAGTCCCATTGTCCACTAGCTAATCTCAGATTTTAACTTTGTGATCCAATTGGTTTTATATTCTTGTTATGAAATCCTTAAGAATTCCACAAGTTTCATCCTTTTTAGCTAAGAAGAAAACCCAACTAAATCTGCTATAGTCATCAGTGACCACTAGGCAATACATTTTACCCATAATACTCTTTACAAAAGTTGGTCCAAATAAGTCCATATGCAAAATTTGTAAAGGTTGGCAAACAGAATTCACACTCTTGGACTTACAAGTGGCTTTGTGTTGGTTTCCTTTCTGACAAGCAACACATGAGTGGTCATTTTGAAAAATCTTGGAAGGCAAACCTCTAACAAGATTTCCTTTCACAAGTTTATTTATATTTTTAAAATTAATATGACCAAGCCTCCTATGCCACATCTTAGACTCATCATTTATGGCCTTTGCAAATAAACAAGTCAAACCTTTAGTTGGAACAACATTCTTTAAGTCAAAACTGTACATGTTATCCTTTCTTGAATCTTAAGCATTACTTGACTTTCATCAGGTAGCTTAAATTCAGGAGAAAGAATAAGACATTCAGATTTAGTGAAAAGAACATTGTTTTTCCTGTCACACATTTGTGACACACTAAATAAGTTAAACTTAAGTTCCTTTACAAAGTACACATCTTCAAAGTCTAACTTTCCAGTTCTAATTTTTCCTTTACCGGTTATTTTACCTCCTTTAGAACTGCGTGCAAATGCAACAAACCCACCATCATAATCTTGATAATCTGTTAGATATGACTTGTTGCCAGTCATATCAAAGAGACCTGTATCTTTTAAAGCAACTTGTGGATCACCCTGCATATGAAATAAAAGAGAATTAGTTTCTCTTAGGGACCCAAGCCATTACTGACTTGAGCCTGCCTGTTGAATCAACATATTCAAACTTCTTACAAATGTATGATCCACTGTCTTTAGAGACATAATCAATAACTTTTCCTGTTGGTCTCCAAATCTAGCATGCTGAGGACTTAACAACATTATTCCATTGTTTCCCAACAACACTTATCACCCTTTTTCCATTAGCAGTATTAACAGAATTTTCATTAGTAGTATTAACTTTGTTATACAAATTTCTATTTTTAAGTGATGTTTGATGGTAAAAAGGTCTCCTAGATGGTAAATGTGACTTCTGAAAAGCATTTAGTCCCCTGGTTTAGCAAACCATTCACAAAGGATTTAGTGCATCATTCTATAAGGTCTAGCATACAAACAGTACTGCTACTTTTTGAAAGCTTGTTAAGCATACTAAGTGGAACCTAAGCTAGACTTGGTAAACTGCTGTATGGTGCAAAATTTCTTCTGAAATTAGAGAAATTTTGATGATTAGTCCTCATGGCATTATTCCAAACTGGTCTTACTTCCCTTTGACCAGTTCCCTTTTGTTCATTGTTCAACACAGGTTTTTGTACCATCTTTTTCTTATGAAAATCACAGTCTTTAATTAGATGGTTAAAACTCCCACACACAAAACAAGCTCTCTTTGTAACTTGAAATCCAACTCCTAGTTTATGAGTTTTCTTTTCATTCAAGTTTGTTCTTTTATTCCTAGGATTTTGACTATTTTGCCTAGCTTCATTTGCTTGCTTAAGTTTGTGTTGAACATTATCAGCTTTTACTACCCTTTCTTCAGACTCATCCTCATCATAATCAGACACCCAATCTTCAATTATTGGGGCACTTGTAATGTTTTTAGTCTTTTTAGAAGAGTTTTCACTAACACTTTTATTAACATTTACACCATAGCCTTCAAATTCAGGCTTTTGGAACTCCTCAAGACCAGAGTTGGATAAATTAATAGATGGGGGTGCAAATAAGCCTGTAGGTGGGGGTGAAACAGCATTATAAATGTCAAATCCCAAACCTTTTCTATTGTTATCAGTAATTTGACTCCCTATCAATTTGTCTAAACTCTTAGAAGCATTTTCAAAGTTGTCAATTTTAATCTTATTGCACTCTTTTTCTTTCTTAAGATTTTCTATTTGTGAATTAAGAGCATTTATTTCTGAGTCCCTAAATGAGGCATCTCTTTTTAAAACAGTAATTTGTTCACAAAACAAAACCTCATTTTTCTTGTAGAAGGCTAGTTGTTCTTCTACAGAGGCTAGTCCTCTTTTATAGTTAGCTAAGTCAAACTCAGATTTATTGAACTCTACTCTTAAAGTATCATACTAGTTTTTAAGAGTTTTATAGTTTTTATGACAAGAGTTTGAACAAGTTTTGTTATTAAGTACCTCTGAGTCAGAGAAAGCCATAAGAGCCATGTTGGTTGGGACTTCCTCATCAGCCATAAAACTCCAATCAAAACCAGCTCCATCAATGGCTACCATAGCTTTGGAAGAAGTTTCTTCCATATTCACTGTTTTTCTTGAGTTGTCTTAATTCCTTAGTTTGCTTTCTTGGTGCCTTGGACTTCTACACTCTCTTGCAAAATATCCCATTTTATGACAATTGAAACATTCCACCTTGCTCTTGTTGTACCCAACAGTATCACTCCCATTAATAGTGATCTTTTTACCAGTCCTTTGGTAATACTTTCTTGCTCTCATACTTAGTAGTGCCAATTGCCACTTTAAATCCATTTCCTCCAAATCATCCTCATGGATTTGTTATAGGTCTTCATGCACAAGTTGAGACCCATTTGGTTGATTAGCCAGAAAAGCATAGACAGTAGCATCACTCAAGTTGGCAGTGTTATCATGAAGACTAGTAGTAGTAACAGGTGTGCTAGCAGTACTAACTTGAATATTAGCAGTATTAACTTCATTGGTACTGCTTGGAGATGACACAAATGCCACATTTTGTGAGCTTGAATTTAAGCTTGATGATACATTTCGTTTTACCTCTTGTTTAACAATCTTTAAATTGTTGTAAAGATCATCAAAGCTCAATATGTCAAGATCTGGTTTGTTTCTCCAAACAACAACATGAGTGTTCCATTCAGCAGGCAGACTTCTCAAGAACTTTAAGTTAAGATCTTCTTGAGAGATGTTTTCACCCAAGATGGCCAACTGGCTTACTATCTTCTAAAGCCTATTAAAGATAGAGTCAAGAGACTCTGTACTTGAAGCATTGAAGTTTTCATACATCTACTTCAGGAGTGTCTTTTGTGTCTTCCTTGTGGCATCATTACCATCAAATCTAGCTTGTATGGCTTCAAACAAAGTCTTGGCATCCTTGTATTGACTGAATGTTAATAGATGTTCATTGGGAAGTGCCATTAACAACATGCTTCTTGCTTTAACATCATTCTTCTTATGGGTCTTCTCTTCAATAGTAACTGGTCTTGGTATTGTTGAAGTAGAGGTACCATCTGCATTTACTGTTGTTCGAGGTACAGGTTGGAAAGAATTTCCATTCTCTATGACATCCCATAGATTATAATCTTGAACTTGAAAGTACTGTTCTATTCTAAGCTTCCACATCTCGTAGTCACCTTGTTTGAGTAGAGGCAACTTTACAAAAACATTGTTTTGGGTAGATTCTAGATCCATCTCTTTGTGTGAATTAAGAGATCTTACTATTTGTTTCTTCTTGATCAAGGTTTTAGAACACAAGCTCTGATACCACTTGTAGATCCTAAACTGATCTTTGATTAGCTTGTTAAGGCTTTAGTTACCTTAGATAAATCCAAAACAATTATGGTAGAAACCTTTTTGGATATATAAAGACTATGCGGAAACTAATCTTTATATACTAGAAGAACACTAAAAACAATGTAACAGTAACTCAATAAGTTTCTCTCAACACATAATATATTAAACGATTTCACAAAACAACTATATGTTTTGCCTAATAGCTATGATCCTTTGTCTCTAATTATCTATGCCGTAGGGTTCCTTTTATACACTAAGGAAACTCTAATGGGCTTACAAAAACGTGTTATATGATAATGCATATCTATTCCTAATTTATCTCATGCATATCTCTAACTCTAACAAACTTTCTGCATAAGCAGTACTAACTATTACATAAACAAGACTAACTACATACTAGCAGTACTAACATTGTACTGGCAGTACTAACTATAACTAGCAGACTTAACTAACAGTATTAAGTCTTGTAAGCTTAATTCCTAACAAAGCTTTTTAAGGCTTGTATTAACCAGGCTTACATTAGGAAGTTCCCTAGGAGCCTTAATTTTAACTGGTGGTGAAGCAGATTGGTCAGTAAGAGGGTATGAATTTTGTAACCAGAGAGCTTGTTCATCAAATAGTGCTTGTGGAACAAAACTTTTTTCAAAGTCTTCAGATAGTCTATTTAACGCATCATAGTCAATTGGTTTAGTGTTAACTTTGTTTTTTAAAACCATTGGATCACTTTGTTTTAAGACCATTTTAGATCGACTCTCTTCCTCAAGAATCAAAGTCTCTTCTGCATCAGCAATTGAAATCACATTGTTTTCTTTAGTAATAATATTACCATCATAAAGCATTAGTGGTATGTGCTTAATTACACATACCTTTTACCTTTAAAAACGAGCTAAAATAACCAAAAACGGACTTAAAATGCCAA